>JAURVB010011911.1:0-98431 GCA_033002965.1 Piper betle | reverse complement strand
AGACTTTCGGATTTTATTATAAGTTATGATTTGTAATAATGTTTGACATATTTGAGTAACACCTAGCCATTTAGGCCCACAATATTATCATGAAAAATGGCGGTCGTTACAGTGCAGGGAGAAGGGAAGAGTTCCCGCAGATACTGCTGGGGGGACGGAGGTCGCCTTCCATCCCTAGCGGTGCTGCTGGCCAGAAGTCGCGCGCCATGGTGCTGGACATGTTTGCCTTGGGAAGCTCTTGTAAAGCATGGACTTTAGTCTTCCAATTGGTTGCTGGAGAAGGTTGAAGTTGAGGAGGACGTGATTCTGGGTTTGGGTGCCAAGAAAAGAGGTGTAGAAGAAGGGCGTGGTCTGGTATAGGTGCTGGTTTTGGTGCAGAGAAGAATGCCGACGGGATGAAGAAGAAGAAGAAGAAGAAGAAGAAGAAGAAGCTCACGGTGGCAAATCGGTAAATACTGGTTGACTCGATACCGATTCGAGTTAAAGATAATACGAACTCATAATAAATCTTTAGAAATAATTATTTTAATGGGCTGTGGGTTAAAGTTACTAAACTAATTAATGATAGGATGAAATCGACATAGACATAAGTAATAAAAAAATATGGTAATGATAAACGGTCAATCATTAATCGGTGTAATACAAGTGATTAAATTAAATTGGACGGTTATAAGTGAATAATAAAATAAAGACTTTACCTTTATCATATTAAATTTAATATTAGGTAAATAAAGTGATTATTTTAATAACAAGTTAGTAATGCATAAAATAGGTTATTAAACTATAGTCGAGTAACAATCACAAGCATTGAACCTAAATAGCATAATGTAAAGAAATAAAGTTTAAAATTTTATTGATTTGAATAATTTTAAAAAAATTTATTAATAATATTTTTAAATTAGAATAATACAAATTATTTTAAATTATTTAATCGTACAACTTATTTAATTAAATTGTTGTAAATAAAGATAGTGATTAAAGATTTAAAACCGTAAACTAAATTATCAAGATTGTGGTTAAGTAATTATCATCTCAAAGGAAAATATACTAATAATAGTAATTAAATATTTTTTTATAAGTTGATAACTATTTTATTATTTGTTAAGTGTTAATTATGATCTAGATAATTAATGTAAAGTAGGATTTAAATGATTATATCACATGAATAATTTAATATTTAATATTATTGAAATTTAATAGTGATATATGTATTAGTGTTAAGTGTTTAAAATATATAATATTTACCCAGGTTTTTTAATATGATTTTGTACTTCTCGGGTATAAACATTATTAATTAAGTAATATTTTACTTTATTATTTTAGTTAATTAATATTTTATTATATATGCTTAACTTTGATGTTTTAATGCAGAAAAAGATGAATAAATTAAGCTTTGGATTTGATTGGTCATGACACTTGGCGCCACCCAATGGCTACAATGTCATGGTGTTCAATGGAGTCGAACAGTTGGAAACTTAAAGGGACATTATAATTAATTAGATTACGTCGATTTGTGAACACCCTCTTCGAATTCTTGTATCTCCACTTCTATATAAAGGGGTGGTCATTTGTTGTTGATCATATCTCATCTCTTGGCTTCAGATTGTAGTAGAAGTAGTAGTTTTAGTTTTTGTAATTTCTTTCTCTTTCGTAATAAAAATTAGTTTCTTTTTTATATTATTTTCTATTTTTATTATGGAGTAGGCTTTTATTTCGTTCTAGAGAAGAATGGAACTTAACATGATTTAATTGAATTCATTTCAAGCTCTTACTCTTTTATTCAATCGGATCGTTTGAATTATCATGTTCTAAATGCTAAGAATAGATTGATCACCTATTTCTTAGATCATGAGGTTTAATTAGATTTCGGGAGAAATTAATTAGATTAGTCATTGATAATTCATCATACGACGAGTCTTTTGACTTGTTTGTCGTTGTGGTCGGAAGATACACAACACCGTATGCGGTTGTAAGGCAATTCTTAATGCGTTATTTTGTTGATTAATCAATTATCACCGGGAGGTAGAAATTGAGGCAAAATAATAGAAGCATGAAGGAGCGGGAGCCACCATGTCATATAATTATCCTAGATCGACAATCCGAGGGAATAAAAGATAAGAGTAAGATATGATGAAGGTTAAATTCATATTAAGGGAAATTCGACTCTAGAACGAGTTTTATAATTTTAACTTCGCTTTTTATTTAAGTTATTCCGTTAAGTTAATTATTTCCGTTTTGTTCTTAATTTTATTTTCTTTAATTAATTATAGGAAATTCATCTCCCTGTGGGACGATACTTGAATTTATCATTATATTACTTGTTTCGACCGTGTACACTTGCATGCTATTAAAATTATTCGAACAATTAGTCATTTAGTTGCATGCTACTATCTACTCGAATAAAATTATACTTATGTATAATTTTATGTTCTCGTTCAAGTTAGGATCATTGGTTGCAGCTGCGAGTTCGAAATATCCAAGTCCGTATAATTATTTAAAATGTTGTATTTTCCCTTGTGGACAACTTGGTTAGCCTGAGCCAAGATTCGACCACCATGCAGCGAGTGCAACCGGGGTTAAGGATTTGACTCAGTCCGACACGGGCTACTCCCTTCATAATCAAATAATGGACATGTCGAAAGGACCCGACAACCCATAATTCAATAAATAGGACATGGCAGATTGGACTCGCCAGCCGGTAATGGACATGATGGACTGACCCATCAGCCAATAAATTGGACATGGCGGATTGGACTCGCCAGCCAATTACGGACATGGTGGAGTGGACTCACCAGCCGATAACGGACATGGCAGATTGGACTCGCCAGCCGGTAATGGACATGATGGACTGACCCATCAGCCAATAATGGACATGGTGGATTGGACTCACCAGCCGATAACGGACATGGCGGATTGGACTCGCCAGCCGGTAATGGACATGATGGACTGACCCATCAGCCAATAGATGGACATGGTGGACTGACCCATCAGCCAACTAATGGACATGGTGGACTGAACCATCAGCTAATAAATGGACATGTTGGAATGGTCACAACAGCCAATATTATAGATAATGATAGGGAGTTTATGGACTTGTTTTATTTAATTATACGGCTTAGTGTTTAATCACTAACGCGGAATTGCCTCCGCAGGTTAGCAGCTGGAACTAAAGACTAAGAGACGACAGGGTGGTTCTTCTACCAACTCAGGTGGTGAACAGATAATAAGCGGACTTCTCTTTTACTTTTCTTGTGTTATAAATGTGGCTATGGGAAACGGTCCAAGACTGTGGGATAATTATTTCATACATTGTCATTTGAAACATAAGTTCTTTTGAGTTAGAAATGCTAGACTTATTTGCTTTCATATTATTCATGTAACCTTTTAAGTAACACCCGGTCCGGTTAGGACTGGTCGTTATAGGGTTGGTTTTGTTAAATTTTGAGTAACACCTGGCCAGCAAGGCCCACAATATCGTGAAACATGGCGGGTCGTTACAGGTGGTATCAGAGCCTGGTTTCCCACTAGCTCATTTTATGACTCAAGTACCTTGTTGAAAAGTCCAATAATTATCTTTTCCCACTGTGTTGTGTTTTGAATTAACAAATTCATTCGCTACTAATAAACCTAAGTCATAACTAAACGAGAACATATTAATGAACCATGATGGTTCGATGTTTCGAATGGCAGGCACACTGTAGACAGTCAAGCCGATCTGTGCAGTCAAAGTTCGAACACAAAGAATGTGTTGGCCAAATCCTAAAGGCAATATAGGGACTAGCGCAGTCTTCTAAAAAAAAATTTGTGGTTCAGAATATTGTTCAACAATTACTGGGAGTGGTAACAGGGAATAGAGCCTTAAACTCGGCAGTGGATCCTAGTAATGTCCCAGATGGTGATCAGGGGAGTGCTCAAGGGTGGGCAGGGTTATCTGACCTGGGCGAGCGAGGGGAGCTTCAAACCCAGTGCCACTAGTAGTCCGACAAGTGGTGTCACCAGCTGTGGATGAAGAGTGAAAAATACACTATGGAAAAGTTTCAGAAGAGTGGAGCTGATCCATCTTCTTGCATCGTGTCGATTGGTGAGGCAGTCGAGTTATTTGGTGAGGGTTGAAAAGCCTTTTTTGGCTAACTTAGTTGAGACAGAGTCAAAACCCAAAGAGTTGTCCATGATTCCTGTGGTAGCAGAGTTTCCCGATGTATTCCGAGAAGAACTTCCAGGGTTACCTCCTAAGCGGGCAGTGGAGTTTGCCATTGACCTAGCACCTGGAACAACACCAATTTCTAATGCACCATACCGCATGGCTCCAGCAGAATTCAAGGAGTTAAAGAGTCAACTTGAAGAGTTGTTGCAAGCAAGCTTCATCAGACCAAGTACTTCACCCTGTGAGCCCCTAATCTTTTTGTGTAGAAGAAAGATGGATCACTTCGGCTGTGTATTGACTATCAAAAAATTAATCAAGTGACACTCAAGAATTGGTACCCCTTACCAAGGATTGATGACTTGTTTGATCAGCTAAAAACAGCCGAAATATTTTCTAAGATAAACTTGTGGTCTGGTTATCACCAGTTGTGAGTAAAGGAGTTAGACATACAGAAAATGGTTTTCTAAACTCGGTATGGACATTATGAGTTTCTAATTATGCCTTTTGGTCTAACAAATGCACTAGTTGCCTTTATGTCACTCTTGAACAAAGTATTCCACACATACCTGGACAAGTTTACTATTGTATTTGTGGACGGCATTCTGGTCTATTCAAATAATGAAGAAGAGCATGTGAAGCACCTATCTATTACTCTTAATGTTCTGAGAGAACATCAACTGTTCACCAAGCTCTCAAAGTGTGACTTCTGGATGTGGGAGGTAAATTTCCTTGGTCATATTGTCTCAAAGGCTATAATTGCAGTGGATCCATCAAAAGTGAAAGTAGTCACTGATTGGCCACAACCAAAGTCAGTCACTGATATCAGAAGCTTCCTTGGTTTAGCGGGTTACTATAGGAAATTCGTTAAAGACTTCTCCTTAGTAACATCGCCGATGACCAAACACACAAGGAAGGGGGTCGAGTTTGAATGGAGTAGTAAGTGTGAGGAGAGTTTCCTGTCTCTAAAGAATAGTTTAACAACTGCACCAGTCTTGACCCTGCCAAATGGTAATGAAGGATTCGTAGTCTTCAGTGATACATCTCGATTTGGTTTAGGATGCGTCACTAGCAGCAGTGGTTTTTGCCCTGAAGATTTGGAGACACTACTTGTATGGAGCCTAGTTCGAAGTTTTCACTGACCACCAGAGTTTGAAGTATATTGTCACCCAGAATGACCTTAACGTTCGATAGAGGTGGTGGATAGAATATTTGAAGGACTACGACTTCCAAATCTTATTCAAAATTTTGTTGTTTCCAATGATTTAGTTGATCGTGTTAAGCTAGTACAAATGGGTGATGAGGAGCAGAATAAAATGTTGGACAAGATTCCTGACATTATAGCTGATTCAAGTAGTGTGATCGTATTTAGAAGAAGGTTGTGTGCACCCAAGGATAATGCGCTGAGGCGGAATATCTTGGAGGAGGCTCATCACTCAAAGTTCTCGATACACCCTGGAGTTACTAAAATGTATCAAGATTTAAAGCGAACCTATTGGTGGATTGGGGTGAAGAGGGATGTTGTATATTTTGTCTCTAAGTGTGAGACTTGCCAACAGATCAAAGCCCAACATCAACTACCTGGAGAACTATTGCAACCTTTAGAAATACCAACGTGGAAATGGGAGTGTGTCACATGCAATTTTATTTCAAAGCTCCCAAGAACTCAAAAGAAGCATGACTCCATATGGGTAGTTGTGGACCGCTAACTAAGGTAGCTCACTTCATCCCCACGAAATCAATGATAACGGCAAAATACCTGGAAGGATTATATGTTGACAATATTTTCAAATTGCATGGGATTCCAAAGGAGATAGTCTCCGACCACGATCCACTATTCACCTCACATTTCTACAAAGCTTTCCAAAAAGCCATGGGAACTCAAATTAAGTTAGAGTGAGAGGACTATTCAAACTTTGGAAGATTTATTATGAGCTTGCATTCATGACTGGGGAGGTGACTGGGAGAAACACTTAGCCTTGGCTGAATTCACCTACAATAACTCTTCCCAAGCCTGTATATGGATGACACCATTTGAAGCCTTATATGGTAGGCTCTGTAATCCCCATTGTGCTGGCTGGAGTCTACCGAAAGCAGTTATAGTCGGACCAGAGATAGTGAGGGAAGCAACTGAAAAGGTGAAACACATTTAGTAGAGACTTAAGGCTAGCTCAGGATCGACAAAAGAGTTATGCTAATACTCAAAGGAAGGAACTAGAGTTTCAAGTTGGGCAGTTTGTGTACCTAAAGACATCTCCTACGAAGGGGGTGATCAGATTTAAAATATCAGGAAGTTGAAGCCAAGATTCATAGGACCGTTTCCAATCCTGGATCAAGTTGGGAATTGTTCATGTAGATCAGCATTGCCACCAAGCCTAGCTGGAGTATACAATGTCTTTGGTGAATGGATGTCATTTTTTCATTTTATAAATTGTGAGGGGAGACATTACAGCTCTCATATTCTTCTCCTCTTCCTTATTGGAGCCGGAATCTTCCTTGCTTGGGTAACCTTCCTATCTCCCTAATCCTAGTTTTCATGCATTTCAAAATCACCATGCTAAATTCTATTGCTTCATCAATTCATGATCATCATGTAAAGTTCTGCTACATCCTCCTTTCATGGGCGTCATGTAAACTTGTTACTGTTTCACCAATTCATGATCATTTTGTTGTGTTGTTGTTTCATCAACGTTCTATGCTATGTAATCAGTTGCGTTAGGATAAGGGAATTGCAGTCTCTAGCGTCTTAGGAGTCTAGGATGGGGTTTGGAGGGTGGACAATGCTGTGGATGCTTTCAGGCATCCATACCAGTTCGTCGGCCAAGATTCACGCCGTGGATGCTCACAGCGCTTGGGCGGGACGTTGGGTTGTCATGTGATGAGAAAGGAAGAGTTCCTGGTGGTGCTGCTGGGGGGATGAAGGTCGCCTTGCATCCCCAGCGGTGCTGTTGGCCAGAAGTCGCGCGCCATGGGGCAGGACATGTTCGCTTTGGGAAGCTACTATAAAGCATGGAGTTTAGGCTTTCAATTGGTTGTTGGAGAAGGTTGAAGTTGACGGAGGACGTGATTCTGAGGTTTGGGTGCCAAGAAAAGGGGTGGAGGAGAATGGCGTGTTCTAGTTTAGGTGCTGGTTTTGGTGCAGAGACGAATGCCGACGGGAAGAATAAGAAGAAGAAGAAAAAGCTCACGGTGGCAAATCGGTAAATACTGGTTGACTCGATGCCGACTTGGGTTAAAAATAATACAAACTCGTAATAAAACTTGAAAAATATTTATTATAATGGGTAATGGGTTGAAGTTACTAAACTAATTAATGATTGGACGAAATCGACATGGACATAAGTAATAAAAAAATACGGTAATGATAAATGGTCGATAATTAATCGGTGTAATACAATTGATTAAATTAAATTGGATGGTTTATAAGTGAATATTAAAATAAAGGCTTTACCTTTATCGTGTTAAATTTAGTATTAGGTAAATAAAGTGATTATTTTAATAACAAGTCAGTAATGTCGAAAATGGGTTATTAAACTATAGTCGAGTAACAATAACAAGCGTCGAACCTAAATAGCATAATGTAAATAAATAAAGTTCAAAATTTTATTGAGTCAAATAATTTAAAATAATTATATTAATAGTATTTTTAAATTAGAGTAATACAAATTATTTTAAATAATTTAATCGTACAACTTATTTGATTAAATTGCTATGAATAAGGATAGCGATTAAAGATTTAAAACCGTAAACTAAATTATCAAGATTTTTGTTAAGTAATTATCGTCTCAAAGGAAATATACTAATAATAGTAATTAAATATTTATTTATAAGTTGATAATTATTTTATTATTTATTAAGTGTTAATTATGATCTAAATAATTAATGTAAAGTTGGATTTAAATGATTATATCACATGAATAATTTAATATTTAATATTGTTGAAATTTAATAGTGATATATGTATTAGTCATTTAGTTGCATGCATTTCTACTCGAATAAAATTATACTTCTGTATAATTTTATGTCCTCCTTAAGATTTCGATCATTGGTCGCAACTGCAGTAGATCGAAATACCCAGGTCCGTATACTTATTTAAAGTGTTGTATTTTCCCTTGTGGACAACCTGGTCAGCTTGAGCCCAGATTTAACTACCATGCACCGAGTGCAATCGGGGTCAAGGAATTGACTCAGTCCAACATGGGCTACGCCCTTCATAATCTAATAATGGACAAGTCAGAAAGGACCTGACAACCCTTAATACAATAAATTGGACATGGCGGATTGGACTTACCAGCCAATTACGGGCATGGTGAATTGGACTCATCAGCCGATAACGAACATGGCGGATTGGACTTGCCATCCAGTAATGGACATGATGGACTGAGCCATCAGCCAATAAATTAGACATAGCGGATTGGACTCGCCAGCCAATTACGAGCATGGTAGAGTGGACTCACCATCTAATAACGGACATGGCAGATTGGACTCGCCTGCTGGTAATGGACTCGATGGACTGGCCCATCAGCCAATCAGGGACATGGTGGATTGGACTCACCAGTCGATAACAGACATGGTGGATTGGACTCGCTAGCCGATAATGGACATGATGGACTTACCCATCAGTCAATAGATGGACATGGTGGACTGACCACATGAGCCATCTAATGGACATGGTGGACTCAACCATCATCTAATAAATAGACATGTTTGAATGGTCTCAATAGCCAATATTATAGATAATGATAGGGAGTTTGTGGATTTGTTAATCACTAATGCGGAATTGCCCCTGCATGTTAGCAGCTGGAACTAAAGACAAAGAGACGACATGGTGGTTCTTCTACCAACTCAGGTGGTAAATAGATAATAAGCAGACTTCTCTTTTTACTTTTCTTGTGTTATAAATGTGGCTATGGGAAACGGTCCAAGACTGTGGGATAATTATTTCATACATTGTCATTTGAAACATAAGTTCTGTTGAGTTAGAAATGCTAGACTTATTTGCTTTCATAGTATTCATGTAACCTTTTAAGTAACACCCGGTCCGGTTAAAACTGTTCGTTATTTGGTTGGTTTTATTAAATTTTGAGTAACACGTGGCCAGCAAGGCCCACAATATCGTGAAACATGGCGGGTCGTTACATAGGTGGTCTCTCAGGTCATTCTGAGATTAGTCATTGTCTCCCAATTCATTCTGAGATTAGAAATTGTCTCCCAGCTCATTCTGAGATTAGGTGGTCTCCCAATTCATTTTGAGATTAGTCATTGTCTCCAAGGTCATTCAGAGATTAGAAATTGTCTCCCAGCTTATTGAGAGATTAGGTGGTCTCCCTATTTATTTTGAGATTAGTCATAGTCTCCCACTTCATTCTAAGATTAGAAATTATCTCCCAGCTCATTCTGAGATTAGGTGGTCTCCTAATTTACTTTGAGATTAGTGCCCACAAGGCTACCAGTTTGGGAAAATACAACATTTCATATAGTTATACCAGTTTGGGGAAATACAACATTTTATATAATTATACTAGTTTGGGAAAATACAACATTTCAAATAATTATACGGACACACATATTAATTTTAAAGGTGCGGCCCTGTGTCGGACTGAGTCAATTCGTTGACCCTGATTGCGTTCCAGCACATGGTGGTTGAATCTGGGCACAGGCCGATCAGAGCGGCCAACAAGGAAAAGATACAACATTTCAAATGATTATATGGACAATACAACATTCCAAATAATTATACGGACACATAGTAATTTTTAAGATGTGGCCCCATGTCGGATTGAGTCAATTCCTTGACCCCGACTGCGTTGCAGCGCATGGTGGTCGAATCTAAGCTCACGCCGACCAGGGTTGCCCACAAGGAAAAGTACAACATTTCAAATGATTATACGGACCTTGATATTTCAAACTCGTAGCTGCGATCAATGATCCTAATCTAAATGAGAACATAAAATTATACATAAGTATAATTTTATTCGAGTAGGAATGCATGCAGTTAAATATCTAATATATATATCATTTTAAAAAATATTAAATATTAAATTATCAACAAATCTAGTGACATAATTAATTATTCATGTGACATAATTATTTAAGTCCTACTTTACATTTTAAATTAATTATCTAAATCATAATTAACACTTAACAAATAATAAAGTAATTATTAATTCATAAACAAGTATTTAATTATTATTATTTGTATATATATTCTTTTAGATAATAAATTTTTGTACAATAATTAATTAGTTTATTAACATTACCAATAACCCATTAAAATGATTATTTTTAAAGATTTATTACGAGTTCGTATTATTTTTTAACTCGAGTCAGTATCAGGTCAACCCATATTTACAAAACTGCCACCTGTCTTCTTCTTTTTCCCGTCGCCATTCTTCTCTCATCCAAAAACAGGTTCATCCTTCTCCTCCAAAGTTTCAGGCTACTTGGCCATGGACAGGATTCCAATTTCAGTTCAGTTTAGTTCTTTTCTTGTTGATTTACAACTTTAATTCTCATGATTAACAAGCTTACTATCAATTAAAATTATGCATGCAAGAAAATTAAGAAGAGGGAGATAGGAAGAATACCTAAGCAAGGTAGAAGACCGGCAAGGAAGAGGAGAACTTGGCAGCTAAGGTGAGGAAGGTGCCTCTACACTTGTATGTGAAAAAGGACATCCTCTTTCAAATTTATAAAATTGAAAATGATGGCTAGGGTATGTGAAAACACCCCCTAGACCCGTATTTCATTTAACCGGGTAAATAAAAAAATGGGTAAATAATTAACCGGGTATTGAATATAACACGTTTGGTCCTTGCCCGAACCGCATTAACGTCCTTTTTTTTTCACGGTCTTTACAATCTCTCTACATCTGTGCCACCTCTGTTGCATCTCAGCCAACCTGCCTCTGCTGACCTTGACACTGACCACGTTGACCACCCCTTTGCCCTCCTGACCCTACTGTGCCTGCTGCCCTTGAGGCTGGGTTGGAGGTGTGGAGAGTAATAGCTACTGTGGCAGTACAGGCAGTTTCTCTATTGTTGTTGCTGCTGTTCGGTTTGGTACTACTTTTTGTATATTGCTGGGGCTGATACTACTGAAGTTACTGCTGGTGTTCCTGCTACTATGGCCGCCTTGGGCACTTGGCTGCACGGTGCCCCATCTCACCACAAGAAAAGTATGCACTAGTGACCCTGTGGCGTGCACCCAGATGTTACCTCTGGGATTGCAGACTTATTGGGTACTCCTGATAATTATCACCATAACACTATCCCTAAGCCTAGAATGACTGCGTCTACTGAGGGAACTTCTGAACCTGCTGGTGGACCTCGACAGCCTACACCATCACTCTACCATTTGTCCTCCATCTCTTCTCTAGTTGTCCTGCCATCAGAGTCTCTATCCTTGATGGCTAGACTGGCCTAATATGATGATGTGACTCATGATCGTGCTTACTCTCTAAGGCTGTCATGACCACCTCGGCCAAATGGCCCAAAGTAGAAGTGATCCGTCTAAAACTTGATTCAAAACTCGACACTCAAGGAGCCAAGTAAAGATGAAGCAAGGGATTCCTACGAACCCGACCGAGTGGAGCTCCATGTCCTAGATCAGTTAGCTTAATTATTCCGCGTATCCTGGCAAAAGATAAAACACGAATCACCATCAGATCACATCGACACACAAAACGAGCTAAGGCCTCAAGACATGCATAACACTAAAGAACTTAATGAGCTTAATTATCTTCATTAATAAAGTATTAAACTCTATTAAGTAACTTAATTAGAATTTAGGGTTGCAAGTACACTTTGTTGAATATCCCTCACCTATGGATTTATCGAACGAACTTAACCGTTGATTTTTTAGACGGACCAAGCTGTATCTGATTGGACTAAAATTCAAAATGATTGGCCTTGACACTATAAGGATTAGAACAAAAATTACCAAGTGCTGGCCCATAAGTCAACATGGAAAACTAGGCCCACTAAAGTCAGGCTAAGGTGTTGGTAACATTGTCTAACAACCCACCAAAACTGCTCTATTATGTGGCCCTAATTTGTTATTCAGCATAAAAATAATTCTACGATCAAATCCTTAATAAAAATAACTGCATAACTTTTATTCAATATACGGTTATATATTCTGATAACTTATTTCTCATAATCTTTTCTAACGTTTTCATCATATACTTAGGTACATTTTGACCTTTATCAGCTCATAACGCATGACTAGCCTCGACTTAGCACGCGTTAGTAAAACTTACTCGACTCGAACCGATGGCTGAACTAACTGGTTCACTAATGTAAAACTCTAACTTGAGTCACGGATTTTACACCCCAAATCCTGGAACTGAGGAATAAAATTAACTCAGGTACGTTAAACCATGTTACTTGTGCATGCAGGCGGAGCGAAGAAGCATAGGTTGAAGGAGCTTTTGTGTTTGTTGTTTTGCAAGAGAAGAACTTATGTGAAAACCAGACAACCCAACCACTTGAAGAATATAAGATATGTTGTAATGATCAGTGATATGATGTGAACATGGCAGCAAGTCTATGAAATGTTATGTGTGAAAATAAAAATATGAAATGCTATGCATTGTTTATATAAATTGTGAAATTTATACGGGTTGTAAAAAAATTTCCGTTTCTTAGTTAATGGGAGACTTTGCGAGATTTTCTATAGAAATCTTAGTTTCTTTTTCAACCTAGACTTCTTTAGTATATCATATTTGTATAAGCTCAAACCTAAAAGTTAGTGCATGCATTTGGGTGGTTATGTGCGCATTATAATCCCACAAGTTTGTGTCTTCTAATCATGCCTTTAATTGTTTAGGTTCATATGAGTCAGTTTTTAATTTTAATAGACTATGGATTAGGATTTAAAAATTTATCATTTTGATTTGGCTCACGAGCGGGCCAAATTGGGTGTTATATTATCAGTTAAGTTGAAATTCAAATCATAATCATCAAAGACAATCTATTTTATTAAGTGTTGGCATGAGGTTGTGTTTTGTCCTTTCCGAGTCACAGTCTGTTCATGATTCAAATTTTATTGCATGAAGCTGAACTCTTAATTTATTTAGGCATGATTGGCATGGTAACCTTGATTGTAAATTGTTATCATAAAATGATAGCCTACTCCAAAAATCAAACTCATTTTGTAAATGTTTTTCCAAGGTTTCGTTACTGGGAGTGCATAATATTGCATATTTCCCTTATCCTCTCATATGAAGTGCCATTATCAGTAATCATCTCTTGCTCATGAGTTGAAATCACTGTAAATGATATGGTGACTAAGATGCTCCTAATGTCATGTTTGAGGTCATTGAATAGTGAAACGTTGATTATTCAACATCTTAAGGAATTAACAAGAAGTAGCCGCCAAGATATCTTAGCATGCCCAGTCTTTGTTGCTTAGGTGCCTCGATAATTAAGCAATATTTGTACAAAAGACATCGCTTGAGGAATGTGAAGTAGACATGATACATTTCTTTCTGCACTAGCTTGCATGGTTTCCTTTTTCCTAACATGAGAACACTTTCAGGGCTTATATCTTGTGCATGTGTGCAGCTTCTATGTATGATTATGTTCTTACAGTCATCATTATTTACCAATCTGATTTATATAAACAGCAATAAAGTTTTCAATGACAAAAGGAATAATACAGAAAAGCTTGTTTGATTGTTGGGCACAGGGGAGACTGGTATAATACTTAATTATCAATGATGGGGATGGGGCTAAAAAAGATGCCTTAGCTTGGGAAAAAACAGATTTTTTTCCTCTAATTCTCAACATGTTTTCTTTAGGCAATGGACTGTACAAGTGTTCTGGTCATAATATTGAGCCCCATTTCTGAACTGTGATCAGTTGTTGTATCACCCTGATTTCGGTTCGCCTAAAAACCGAATCTAAAATGTTACGATCGAGTCAAGTTATTTTTAAAGTTGTTGATCGGTAAGACTCTATCAATAAAATAGATCGAAACAACCTTTTCAGTATCATGAGAATGGAAAACATTGTTAAATATACGTCAAAACACATCCAATATAAGTAAATGTAAGAAAAAATAATAAATAGGCTGAGCTTAAGTGTATGTAGCATTTATATGTCCTTCCACCAAAGTCGACTAAAGACTTGTAAGACCTAAATATATTTTATGAAAAACGTCAGTAACAAGTATTACTGGTCCGAAAAATAACTAATATAATATGGCAAATTGGTATTCTATTACCCACAGAAACTTATGAAACTTAAAGATTGCCTCACACTGGGCGATAAGCAAACATACTTAACCAAGTGCTAGCTCGCATGCATGTCTAATGTTCATATTCATACATACAATGTGTACGCCCTCACATCTTCCATATTTCACCCACCACGGTACTCGAGTGGCAAAAGGACCAATTATGTTAGTGCCACAAATTTCAGAAATGTCATGTGTAACGCAGTGCCCTCATACACCAACTACCTCAGGGTTTGAAGTAGTACTAGTGCGGTCCATACATATCTCCACACTGCTCACTCTCTTATTCGTGAAATCCGTAAAAATTCACGCAATTATATAATAAGCTTAGGAAAGAGGTTATATCATATATTTCTAGAGTTTCAGTTCGAAAATTAACAAGGATCTCATCCTTGTAATTTTATTAAACATGTGTAGAAACACGGCTAAATAGCCCGACATGGGAAGGATCCGATAAAACACTGCCGATGTCGTCCTACGTCTAAAACACGATTTAACTCTACACGTAGGGAGTCGAGCAGAGAAGGAGAGTCCTACGGACCTGTGGTCCAAGCGCCAAGCATGTCTGCACATCTATGACAAGTTCGGATTCCAAATACTACATCGGAACCCACTAATAAGTAAAATACTAATATCTCTATATGATGTATGCTAATTGTGTGTGCTCATATCATCAATACATCCTAATAAAAAAAATAGTGCTAAGAAGCCTACAACTAAATGCATGGCGCACAAATTGAGACATAATAATAATAAATAACAAATAAATACACTCATAGATAATTAGGTAAATAATAAATAACATGAACATAAATAGTACCCTAATCAAAAAATAATAATATAATTATACTATATAAATACATGACTAAACACGAATAAATATTATATATACTCTCATAAATAAACATATAAATAATTAAATAAGAAAATAATTAATTAGGTAAATAAATCAATAGATAAATAAATAAATGAATACTATTAATCAATAATGAAGAATTATAATAAAAATATCAAATATACGAGCATAGAACTAATACGTATAAATAATAACACCAGTAAGAAAATAATTAATAATCAATTAATTAGTTAAATAAAATAAGGTAAATATGAACAAAAATAATTTTTATGAATAAATACATTATCCGTAACAATAATTAGTCACATAATCATTCATCATAGTCAACAAATATATAAATAACAAGAAATGATAATCATGAATAAATAAATAAATAAATAAAATAATTATTAAATAAAGAAAAATAGTCATAATATTCAAACATGTTAAACAATGTGAATATGCATCTAAACTAATGTAAGGGTTTTTGAATTACCAAAAATGGTTGAGAAACGGCCAAAAACAGGCTAACCGGACCAAACCGAATGGGTTGAACCACCCTAGTCTGGGTTAACTAGAAATGGGCTAGGTCGACTAGGTGGACCTGAATTAGATGGGCAGACTCGGACATAGGTTGGCAGGCTTGTGAACAAAAACAAGCAGACAAACGTGGATGTGGACATGGATGCAGACGCGAACGCAAATGCGGGTAAACGGGCCAAACAAGGGCGTTGTGCCAGTCGCCAAAAAGCAGACGGCGGCACAGCTAGGGGTCGCCACTGGTCGGGATCAATGGCCCATGCAATGAGGATCATGATGGAGGTGGCGATCAGCGTAGCCCGACTAGTGGCAGGCTAGAAAGGCGTGCCATCGCCGCCATGTGCAACAATAACTAAATGGATACTAAATGCTGCAACGGCCTAGATCTAGGCCTAAAATCTTGGCTAACATATACAAACAAATTTGTATACCTCGGTATACAATGATAACTCATGCTCTTATCATCTACATGTCGAGCATACTCAACAACTATAACATGCTCATGGCCATCTAGGTTCATACTCATAGTCTAAAAACTAGTCTAGTTCAAGCTCGTTTGAACCAACTCGATATAGATCCAAACCAGAAAAACTACAATCGGGTAAAACTCTAACCCGATGATAGGGTTTTCCAACCTCTCCTCCTTATAAAAATTTTTGTCTTTGGAATTTATCTCATCAACTACGGTCAGAAGACTCAACTAAAGAAGTCATCTGCTTGGCAATTTGGTAGCTCTCCCTTGAAAGTTATCTAGGCACATGGCCCAAACAGACACATATGATGCTAGAACTCTGAATAGTAATGAAGCTCACTAGCTCTTTGATAATATGGCTGGATAGACTACACATGATTGAATCATTGGGTGAAACATGTCATACATGCTAGAATTATCTGACTAGACGAGCTCCTAAGGTCACTACAAACTACTGGGATATAAATGTAAGGAATGCGCCCTAACATCTACCCATGTCTCCCTAATCCTCATCAATGCGATAGGTCAACTAAGTGTACCCTCAAGGCACTCTACTCTAGGTCCTACAACTATACTAGGGTGTCCAGCGAGTACTGTTATCATATGGTGGAGTCTAGTACCAAGTAAAGGCATATGCTAATGAATTCTATGGTATACTATCGCTAGTCTAGGTCAAACACTCAGGTGTCTCTGTAAGAAGAATTGGACCGCTCACCGGGTCCTACTAACTCAGTTCCAAGTCTAGTATCTCACTCTCTATAATGGAACAAGGATAGCTACTATGACTCTACTGCATACCATGACTCTGGTGGCTATCTATACAATCACTAGCTACTGCTGAAGGGAACTCTCTGTGATAGAATTATGATGAGCACACTTGTACATGCATAGTGTGTCTCAAGGAGTATGATAGCATACTCTGCACAAAATTGTGAAATCTGCATCTGGTCTATAGCATGTGCACTGGTCAATGTCTCCTCATCTCAACTATCTAAAAAATATATAGTAGAATTGATCTAACTCGAAGGGTAAGTATAAAATACTCAGGTGAAGCTTGGCTCTATCTAACATCTCTGGTCATAAGGAAAGAGGTTAGGTCTCTCGTGAAAAACTGGTCTCACTCGTCTAGGACTCTAACTAATATGTGTCTCATCCCCATGTGGTCTGGTCTGTTGGAAGAGTATACTTATATGAGAAAATCTCACTAGGTATGTACATCAATCTATCTGTGGTGGTGTAAAGGTAATCATGCGAGTCATCATGGTAATAAAATTCTGTATAAGATACTAGATGGCATAAAAATATGTGTAGGTCAATTGACGTGTTTTTAAGATCATCATGATTGGACTCCACCATAGGTGGCTAGCTTATGGAACAGCTAATCAATGACGAGTCTAAGAGAGGGCTCCTAAGTGGCTCTAATTCAATCAACTTACAGTAGGCATGTAGTTCTCGATACAGTTTAGTCACGCACTTTCAAAAGGATGGAGTTCAAATGACCCAAAGAACCACTATCTCTCCTCGAGTCTACGAGGGCTCATAGTGAAGTTTGACACGTGTCTCGTCCACTCTTCAGTGGTGTGTGACCCGCCATCCTGTACCGATTTATAGCACTAATCTTGACTCACATGACTGCTATTGTTGTGGTAGACTCTCAAGCAAAGCTATAAGTCAAAATGAGCATACACTTATGTCCCTCTATCTGGTCAACAAGATCCGGTCTGACTGAAGTCCCTGTCTGCGTCACTCCCAAGCTTGGGTGAAGTTGTCTCTTCCAACCTGGTCTATCATTGGCTACCTACACTGTAAGCCCTAAACAATACCACTAAGTTACCTCTCCTATACTCAGTGCAAAAGCTAAATCTTATGCCTCAAGGTAAAGGCCTAATCGTGGTGGCGAAGCACAAGGAAAACACTGTCTCCTTAATGGACTCTCCCTCGCTAAACCCATCATCTATCTTAAAATTGCTTATCTGGTCATCTTCTAACCATGTGATCTGAATAACCATGGCTATGGGTCACACATATGCTGTCACGCTAACTAAACAATCTGACCACATAGTCACCCCATCTGGATATCATATTATCATCTTCTTTAACTCTGTCCATGCACATCCATTTGATGATTGTCACTAATGATGTTTGATGATACTGTCTCTGCAATACACATTTGACCAAAAGATGTCAGGTCAAGGAAACTATATGCAAGATTGTGAAGTTTATCTTGTGCCATCACATCAAAATAATTCCAGTACACCTAACTTTCCTTTGTCTAGCTACTCGAATGGCGGTTGTGCTATCCAGGTGCTAAAGCCTGATCTTGATCATGTACATCGTGAACCCATTACTATCTCTGGCATGTTTTTCTCCATGTGTCTGTCTACCCAGAGGTAGCTACTATCAACTCAAGTCAGGTTATCAAACCATGCTATTTGATCTAGAGGGATCTGGATCATAGTGGTAACACGTATGATGGTAATCCAACGTTGAGCCTACACTTATATCTTGCAATCTGGGTTATTGCTCCTACAACCATTGATTGGTTTACAATAGCTATCATTGATCTAGCCCTGGCATATCGAGTGATAACTAGTCTACCATCTAAATCCCCATTCAAAGGTAATCTCGTTCATTCTCAATGTGTTCATGCCTCTATCTATTGAAGAGTGGCCAATAATACTGTTAAGACAGACATACACTAGTAGAAGAGGGGGGCCGGTGAAGTGTCCATGGGACTGTAGATCCACCTTGCTACTCATCCTCATCTACAAGGATTTGTCTGAAAGTCCATGTTCTTCAAGGTAGACCTTAGACCATGCCTAATGGATATGTTTAAGGAACTCGATGGTCCATGTTCATGTGTCATGTAACTATGTGAATATTTTCATACTCCAAGCTCCCCATTGGTGTCATCTCTTATGACTCTGTCTCACAATGTGCACCATGTTCTAAGGAAGAAGAAATGCGGTGACATGGAAAAGATGGGCGAGTGCTACAATGTGTTTGCCAAAGATCTAGGTACTCCCGGTCACCATTAAACTCAACCTCAACTAACTTAATATGTGGACACTCGTACGTCGTCCAAATCACTGTCACGGTAAAAGCAAAGGCGTGTCTCAGAGCTTATCATGATATTCCAGTGAGATCCATGCTTGCATCTACTAAAATCATGATCTCATATTCATCTTATAATTTCTATTAATACTGAAACATGCAATGTTATGGTCTGACTGAGCACAAATCTGAAATATAGAGAATATACCAAAGAAAATACATGTCGGCTTGGCTAAGGACAACTCCACACACTTGGCTCAAAACAAAAGTCTTTCATCTCAATAGACCAAGACATGGCTCTAATACCAACTTGTAACACCCCGATTTCGGTTCACCTAAGAATCAAATAAAAAATATTACGATCGAGTCGAGTCATGTTTAATGTTGTTGGTTGCTAAGACTCGATCGATAAAATAGATCGAAACAACCTTCTTGGTGTCATGAGAATAGAAAACATTGTTAAATATGTGTCAAAACACATCTAATATAAGTAAATGTAAGAAAGGAAATAAATTTGCTGAGCACAAGTGTATGTAGTGTGTATATGTCCTTCCACCAAAGTCAACTTAGGATTTCCAAAACCTACATATATATATTTGAAAAACATCAGTAAAGAGTATTACTGGTCTGAAAAATAACTAATACAATCTGGCAAATAGGTATTCCATTACCTAAACTTATGAAACTTCAAGATTGCCTCACATTGGGCGGTAACCAAACATACTTAACCAAGTGTCGGCTCGCATACACTGGCTAATGTTCATATTCATAAATACAATGCTTACACCCTCACATCTTCTATATTTCACCCGCCATGGTACTCGAGTGGCAAAAGGAATAGTTAAATTAGTTCCACAAATTCTGAAAATGTCCTGCATTACGCAAACCCTCATACACCAACTACTTCAAGGTATTGAAGTAGTACTAGTGCGGTCTATATATATCTCTATACCGCTCACTCTCTTATTCGTGAAATCCGTAAAAATGCGTGTACTTATATAATAGGCTTAGGAAAGATGCATGTATCATATATTTCTAGAACTTCGGCTTGCAAAACCAAAAGGGATCTCATCCTTGTAGTTTTATTAAACATGTGTAGAAACACGGCTAAATGGCCCGACATCGGAAGGATCCGATAAAACACCGCTCGATGTCGTCCTACGTTTACAACACGATAAATCTACACGCAGGGAGTCGAGCAGAGATAGAAAGTTCTACGGACCTGTAGTCTAAGCTCGAAGCGTGTCTGCACATCTACGGCGAGCTCGGACTGAGAATCTTACATCGGCTGCTAAGTAAAATACTAATATCTCTATATGACGCATGCTCATTCTGTGTGCTCATAACATCAATACATCTTAATAAAGAAAACAGTGCTAACAAGCCCACAAGTAAATACCTGGCACACAAATCGAGACATAATAATAAATAACAAATAAATATACTTATAGATAATTAGGTAAATAATAAATACATGAACATGAATAATACATAAATACACGACTAAACACAAGTAAATATTATATATAATCGCATAAGTAAACATATAAATAATTAAATAAACAAATGAACAAATTAATAAATAAATAAATGAATAATATTAATTAATCATGAAGAATTATAATATAAATATACAATATACGAGCATACAATTAAATATGCATAAATAATAACACGAGTAAGAAAATAATTAATAATCAATCAATTAGCTAAATAAAATGAGTTAAACATGAACAAAAATAATATCTATAAATAAATACATTATGCGTAACAATAATTAGTCACATAATCATTCATCATAGTCAACAATTATATATAAAACAGAAAATATATAATCATGAATAAATAAATAAATAAAATAATTATTAAATAAAGAAAAATACTCATAATATTCAAACATGCTAAGAAATGTAAATATGCATCTAAACTAATGCAGGGGTTCTTAAATTACCAAAAATGGTCAAGAAACGGCCGAACACAAGCTGAATTGGACCTAACTGAGTTGAACCAGATCGAACTGAGCTGAACTAGACCAAACCGAATAGGCTGAACCAACCTGGTCTGGGTTAACTAGAAAATGGCCTGGGTTGATTGGACGGACCTGAACTGGACGTGAAGACTCGAACATGAGCTAGGCGGGCTTGTGAAGAAAAACAAGCAGACTGATGTGGATGCGGATGCGGGCAAGCGAACGCAAATGCGGGTAAGCGACGTGATGCAGGTAAACGGGCCAAACAAGGGCGACAATGCCTGTCGACGAAAAATTCAGACAGCAGCACGACTAGGGTCGCCGCCAGTCAAGATCGATGGCCCATGCGACTACGATCATGATGGAGGTGGCAATCAGCAGAGTCCGACTAGTGGCTAGCCATAAATCGGCCGGAAAGGGGTGCCATCGCCGATGTGTGCAGCAACGTCGCCGGTGGCGATCACTGCCACAACGGAGGTTGGTGTCAGCCTCACATGGAAGATCTCAATGATATGAAGCTACGTGGGTGGTTAGATTAGTTGGAGGTGGCTCGCCAACGCCAGAAAATGGCCCAAAAGGTGGCGGCGAAAATTGAGTTGAAAAACTCTCTCGCCGGTGGTGATTGAGGTGGCGCCAGTGGTCATGAGTAGTACTAATGAAAAGTTGGTCGCAAGGCAGTCATGGTAGTGCCTGTCCTGTGGCCGGGGGTGAGGCGGAGACTCACTAGCGGCAAGCTGAAGTGGCAGGAACGCTATAGGTGTAAAGCTATGAAAATGTCAGAAATCTCTAGAAATGAAATAGAGAATGCTAGGTTTGAGTGTACAGTTTAGATTTTGCCATGTGGCACGTTCTGAGAGTTCGATAACTCAGTGGCCTAGTGGGACCCACTTATGGGTATGTGTTTTATACATTTGGACGGAAAGCTTGGATCGAGACCGTGTATAGTCGAAACTGACTCGAGTCTTAAAATTGACTTTATAAGCTGGATTTGACGTAAGAGGCTAGATGGGCCTCAAACTATGAACTCAATCAAGTAAAAATCTCTGACTCAATTAAGCTAGGCATACAGGGGCACAATCCGATGATCTAAAATCCATATGATGCATGCAACGAGATACCCTGAAAATCCAAAACGGATACGAAATGCTGCAATGACATATATCTAAGCCTAAAATCTACTAAATGCTGCAATGACATATATCTAAGCCTAAAATCCTGGCTAATATATACAAACAAATTTGTTTAACTCGGTATACATTGATAATTCATGCTCTTATCATTTGCATGTCGGGAATACTCAACTACTATAACATGATCATACGGCCATCTAGGACCGTACTTATAGTCTGAAAACTAGCTAGCTCGAACTCGTTCAAACCAACTCAATACAGACCTATATAAAAAAAACTACAATCGGGTAAAGCTCTAACCCGCTAACCCGAAGTTAGGGTTTTATCAGTTCTGGTGACAAAGTTGCTGTCATTTCTGATTTATTAAACATTTTAAACTGTTTTTCAGCAGTCTAGTATATGGGCTCAGCACACGTTTTGACTTTTATTGTTTGGTGCATTTTTAAGCATTGCAATTTTTGTACTCCAAAAGCTTTGGTCAGGTGTTCTACTCGCGTTGTCAATTATGTCATCCACATGGCAATTGAACATTTTTTTGTGATGTGGTTGCTGTTCAGTAGTGATACCATCTATATATTTGTCCCTTTCTCAATAAGTATCTACATTTTTGTTCTTCTAAAGTTGCATCCTGTGATTTTGCAGGTTGATTCTAATCTGGTAGCTGATGTGGTGCATGGAGATCTAAGAGTGGACAAGATTGAAGTGGTCGATAGCTCGCTTATTCATACAGGCCGTTCTTCAGACCATGACATTCGTCCTACATGTGCTTCTTCAAAATAGGCAACAACAGCGAATTCGAGAGTTTGAGTTGCAACTTCAACGGCCAGAAAAATTCACTTGAAGGAAGAAGAGAGGGCAAATTGTAGGAGTAACTATCCAATCAGTGAGAACGAATCCGCTTCAACTTCAGGAAGCCCATTCTAACCTAAAAAGAAAATTCCATGTTCTCTAACACAGACTCGGACCTTTCATCAGGGGATGCTTTCATTGATTATAATGAAGCCTATGATAAGATTCTGAAGGTCACAGATAATAGGGAAAACTTTGTAACTCTTGCCAACACTAGTAAATTCATGAATTAAAGTGAGGAAATGTATTTATCAAATGAAGCTTTTCCCTTTCATGGGATTGAGAATTGAGAATGAAGAGGCGGCACTTCGAAATACTCAATATGATGACATCAGGTTCGGGAGGGCAGCCATGAATCTACGGAAGCCGAGGAAAGTAATGAACAAAATGATGAGCTTTGCGAGATGTTGATTAGACTAATAAGTGTAGAGAAAAATAAGACGAGGTTCCCCTGTGGGTATAAGCTCCAAAAAAATGATTTTAGCCACAGATGATTAATTGTTGTAGAGCAAGCCATTAAAATGAGAATAGGCACTCAAGTCCCATGAACATCATGTCAAAATTGGAACTTTTGGGATGATTCTACATAAAGCCCTTCTCAAGAGGACCGTGCTCAACGAGCAATCACTGAGGCAAAGCACCCCAGTTCCAAGCTAAATAGCTACTGTGCTGTGTTAAAACATACAATCATCAATATTGATAAAAAGATTGAAAGGTAACCTTTCTTCAAACAATGTTATCTACCAACTATTTTCCGACTTGCATGCAATGGCTTACGTTTTTTGCTGCATTTTTTTCGTTTTCTTTATGCTTCCTTATCTATTAGTTTTTGCTGAAGCCAAGTACTCGTCTAGAAAGATATTTGGAAGCTATGGAAAAGGATCCTTTTGGAAACAATATGAACATGCATCATTGGACGAGAAAAATTACGCATCAATAGTGTATTTAAAATTTTATTTTCAAACAGACGATAAAGTCAAGGGATGAATTGTACATGATTCAAACAAAAGTGACTAAATCTAGAAACCATAATGAGTTTTCATCTTGGGCACAATTCTTATCCGACCACAACGTTGCTGGTGAAGCTTACACCCGCACCCAAGGAATCAAGCCTGCCTATTTGCGTAGTTCTTAGGCTCATCATCCACGTGTCTGACCCAGCTTGAGTTGCATCAATAGTGTATTAAAAAATTTATTTTCAAACAGACGGTAAAGTCAAAAGGATGAAATGTTCATGACTCAAACAAAAGTGACCAAAATTAGAAAACCATAGTGACTTTTTATCTGAGTAGGCACAATTCTTAACCTACCATAAGGTTGCTGGTGAAGCTTACACCCACACCCGAGTAATCAAGCCTGCCTATTTCCGTAGTTCCTTAGACTCATCATCCACGTGTCTGAACCCAGCTTGAGTTGCATCTTGACCATAATCGCCAAATGCTCGATGGCTAAAGCTTCCCTGACCGTCCCCATTATCAGCAAAGTTGCCACTGCTTCCATTGTAGATGTCTCCATAATTACCAGTAGACGGAGGTGCACCATAGCTCCCCCCATTCCCACCAAATGTGCCACCGCTGAAGTCACCTGTAGCTCTGCTTCCATAACCTCCGGCTGTAGGAGCTCCACCATAACCGCCATTCCCACCTTCAAAGCTTCCACCATAACTTCCACCACTTGATCCACCCCCATTGCCATCAGTTGATGTACTACCATCTCCTCTGTAGTTGCCACCACTGTTGTAGCCACCACCATTGTAGCCACCATCACCATCACCACCACCACCATAAGGACCACCTCCATATCCACCATTCCCATATCCACCACCACCACTTCGGAAACCTCCAGTTCGGTCTGTTGCATAATTTACTCTAATCATTCGGCCATGAAGATCCTGACACAAGAAAACAAATTATTTAGAATCAGAACAAAGTGATGAATTACACAGTAAAATTCTAGGTACTATAAAAGTATAAGGTAGAATCATAGTTAACCTAACAAAAACAAATGAGAAAATGCAAACAAAAAACAAAAAGAAAAGAATAAGAACAGGTAATGAAGTATCTTAAGACTCAATTATTGGTATGCTAAATGCAATAAAAAGAATCAATATTGCAGAACAGCATCATGCTACGCAACACAAAAGAATCAATATTGCAGAACACCATCATGCTAAGCAACACAATATACACACGTTGCAAAACAAGGAAAAGTACACATTACCTTTGCAGAACACCATCATGCTAAGCAACACAATATACAGACGTTGCAAAACAAGGAAAAGTACACATTACCTTCCCATCCAGTGCCGCTATAGCTGCAGAAGCCTCTTCACCAGAAGTGAAACTGACAAAGCCAAAACCTCTGGACCTACCTGTTTCACGGTCCATGATGACTCTTGCTGCACAAGAAAAAGAAACGGAAGTTTCAGGGTCTAAAGAAAATAACTTTAAAGTTGGAGGCTAGGTTTCTTTTCAAGATCTCGGACAAGTTTGGTCAGCCTAAGTTACAGTCCTAGCTATACAATTTACAGCCTACACACCTTCAATGACTGATCCATAATTTGCAAATGCTTCCCTGAGACTTGTGTCATTTGTACTGTATGATAGTCCTGACAAAAAATGTAGATAACTTTTAAGCACAACTGATAATAAGTAAAGAAAAGATATTAAGTACAAGGAAAGAATGAAAAGATACGTAGTACATACCGCCAACAAAAACCTTGGATGATGACATGCATCTTATGGCTTGATAAAGAGATGGACTTGATGCCAAAAGATCATAGTTAGCATGCTTGGAGACAGTTTGCTTAAGTATGTTACCAAATCTATTGACAAATGCCATTTTCTGAATCTGAAGAAATTAAGTAAGCGTGATCATCTACTGAAGCATAATTGGCGTGAGTCATTCAGTAAAATTTTTGACACAAGAACAGACTGAAATGAATAGCTCAAAAGGCGGTAAAAATTGGGTATACAAACAACTTGATACGCTTAAAAAATATAAGAGATCAACAGAGCAGTGCATACAGAAGAGATATAAATATCTCAAGCCATGTGTCAACCCTACAAAACACAGTAAACTTTGTCAAGAAAAAACTCAGTATGAACTTACAGACAATACATTAAAACAAACAAAACTCAATTTACAGAATATCTTGAGCTATGCAACCATAAAAATACATTAAAAAATTGCAAGCATGGATGGATGGGTCAAGACGCAAAATAAAACAATGTTTGCATGAAAAAGTGACTTTACAATTTAAAAAACAAGCTGCTTGATAAGAAACTTAAGAAGTTGTTTAACAGGTAGTTACACCATATTGAAGAAGCTAATTTGCTTTACGTTCATCAATCATGAACCAACCACACTTGCCATTTGTCAATATTGAATTTGACTGATTAAAATAAGAAGCTAATTTCTTTTGCATTCATCAATCATGCAAAATCAGACTTGTCAATATTGAATCTCACATTAAATAGAACAAATGTAAATTATTTTCATCATAGTAATAGAAGAACGAAAAACTGACTTTTAAAAAATGACCACACGATAGACCGTAAGTGAACGGGCTGGTCATTACTTTAAAAAAAATGTAGACAAAACCACCCAATACAAGTATAACAACAAACTGGATAAGGCATTGAGTACAAGATACATAAAATATAAATAAAGACAAACCCACAAAAGCATCCTCTTGTAAGTACAGGAACGTTCTCATCAATAACAAGCACCCAAAGCAAACAAATAATAACAAGTAAGACGCATAGATTACGCATGTAGCAACCCTAATCAACCAAACAAACAGCTATCAATAACTAGAACAAATAATAACATCCAATCTTCCACAAAAAGCACCAAAAGAAAAACAATAAATTGGATATAACACAATCAAGACAACAATATACACATCCGACGAAACAAAGACTCGAAAAAAGCAGAGGAAAGGTCAAACCTTTGATTGGAAGGAGGCTCGCCGGCTTTGGATTGTCCTCCGCAGTCTTATTCCTCACAAACCTAAAACCCCTGCGAAGAGCTCCGAGGGTTTTAGCAAAGTAGACATGGGCGAAAGTTTTTATATGGCTCCCCAAGGCATGATCTGGGCCGTTGAGCTTATGTCCAACCGTTAGACCATGGATGCTTTTTAGGCGTTGCATAGAATGCTATTTACTTTTTTTTTTTTTTTACAACGGTTAACCAAAGGCAAGGCCTAGACTGACCGCACCAGATTCTGGAAATCGACGTCCGGTCGCCGTGGATCCACCTAACAGAAACAAAAGGTCAACATTAAATTAAATTAAATCGAATCTAAACATTTGTATGGGTAGGGGTGGTGGAGGTAACAGTAAAACTCTCAAGAGTGAGGGTGTTGGGATCGAGGGTGTTCCAATTAGAGTTGAAGGTATGATCAAAAGTGATGGACACTATTCCTGTAAAGGCGAAGAGGAGCTGACAATAAATTTGGGCTGCGAGCATAGTTATAAAGGTCAGAATCGGCCAATTTAAATCGGATCAAAAAGATTCCGTTAAAAAAAAAGGGTGAATCTAGTAGTTTTAAAAATGGTCATTAAATCAGCCGATTCATACCAATTTTAACTGATTTCCTATAGATTTAAAATCGTCTTAAATTGGGAAGAATCGGTTTTTATAGTTAAATAACGAAAATATCTTATTAATGTTAATGAATAATTCTATTAAGCATGGGTAAAAGAGGAATCAAAATTTTATAAACCTAAAATCCTGATTGCCTTGCCCTCAATCCGTTGTCGCCGCCATTTGCCTCGCTCCTCCCTCCGCCGCCACCCCCGTCTGCCTCCCACCTCCCTCCGCCGTCGTTTGCCTCGCCCCTCCCCTCCGCCGCCACCCCTATTTGCCTCACCCCTTCCTGCGCCACAGCCCCCATTTGCCTTGCCCCTCCCTCAGCCGTCGTCACTGTTTGCCTCCCCATCCCTTGGGTAGTCGTCATTTGCCTCCGCCACAAAAAAACAAGGCATTTTAAATTTATCTTTGAATTTATAGAAAGAGGTGTTGATTTTGGTTTGTGTATGTTCATGTTAGTTGGTAAGTTTATTTATTTATTTATTTATTTTCATTGTTATATATGTTGTTGATGTCATAGTGCTCTATGTGAATCACTTGACTTGTCTGGATTGTTTTTAATTGCTTGTGCAGATGTGTCTTTGTAGTTGTGGATTGTTTTTAGGTCGTTCTTTGTGACTTGATTGGGTTTATTACTGGCATGTATATGGGCATGTGTAATCTTTGAATTGATCGAAATAGGTGTTGATTTTGGTTTGTGCATCTTCATGTTGATTTTGATGTTATTGTGCTCTCTTTGATTCACTTGATTGACATGGATTCGTTTTTAATTGCTTGTGTAGATGTGCCCCTACGTGATGTAATGACGAATAATATGATTTTGATAATTTGGGATTGGTATAGTTAAATATGGGAGGGGAAGTAGTTTTGGTGCTTAGTAAAGGGGGCTACTTCATCTATACCCTTTGTAATGATTATTGCACTTTGTCAACTCTATTTCTGAAGTGACTTGTATCAATACATGTATGTTAGCCATTTTGTTTTGTCCTTTTGGCTTTGGTTACCTTCTTTCAATGTTTCTGCATATCTGATTTTAGCTTTTGCTTCTAGCTGCTACTGTACTATGCATCTAGAGTACTATTTAGTTTCCTTGTTGCTTTCTTTAAGAGTTGTCTAATATTATTATGCAATGTATTTGGATATTGAGTGCTTGCCTGTGTGTTTTAGAACATTTTCAACACAAACAAAAACTTTTTCTCACAAACTAAGTCTCTTAAGGGTGCTCTGTAGTATTGCTAGTGACTGCATTTTGCGATTTACTCTTGATGCACGTAGTAGATTGCCATCATCATTTGTTGGTCATTTTATGGCTGCTTGAACAAATTTGAAGGAGTTAAAGTAGCATTTTGTGGCTGGCGTGAATTTATTAATTTATATCAAATTGCTTATTGATTGAAAGTGTTTAATAACTAATAGTTTTGGTTATCATAGGGAAGATAGATATTGGTTGGGAATACAGCACACCAGTTGACGCATCTAAAAAGCAAGTAACCAATAGCTTTTGTAAATAAATCATAATTGGAGGGGTATATTTCCTCAAGCAATATATTGTTGGAATCAAAGAAAATGTTGCTGCTTGTAAGAAAGTTCTTGAAGTAGATTTACAAAAAAAGAAATACTATTTCAAAAGTGTGTGAAAAGGCCAAAAAAGAAAAGGAAAAGATTAGAAAAGAAATAAGGTCATATGGTTTGAATGAGTCAGATAAGGAAGAGATTAAAGTTCAAGAGCAACATAAAAAAAATTGTTGGGTGCTCTAACTCTACTAGGAAGAGGAAAACATCTATTGTTGAAAGTGAGAAGAAGAGTAAATCAAAGCAAATAAGAATTTCTATGGTAGTAGAAAAGAAAGCAAAAGAGCAATTGCACACAGCCATTGCTTGATTCTTCTATCATTGTGCAATTCCTTTCCATATTGTTGAGTCACCCCACTTTCATAAAATAATTGATGTGGCAGGTAGATATGGTGATCAAGGGGTCGTGCCTCCGGGATGAGGTTCTTTATCAAGTAAACCTTTTACTGGTGAGTGGCTTTTATAAATGTAATGCCCAGGCTTTTGCCTAGTGTTTTTAATTTCGGTTCAGTCGTGACCTGGATCGAGTTGCTTGCCCGGCCATTTTGCTGCGTATTTTGTATGGTATCTAGGTATGTATAAGTTGCCCTAGTCTTAGCTCCATTGGCTTTGTTGCCCCTGTTGGACTCTATGTGCCCTACCATTTTGTTTATGATTCGGTTCAGTCAAGTCGAGTCTAGTTAGATATTAAGACCAAGTCCCCCGCATGTCTAGTCACTTTTTATGTGTTGTGGTCGTGTTTGTTTCACGTGTTTCTAATGGAAAAACCTAAAATGATGCAAATGAGGACTGAATGCAAAAGGCGTCATGCCAACACCCACACACCCGGACAAAGTTTGTATTTGATGCTCAAACTCCGACCACTGACACAAAGGCATTGTCGAAGTGCCCTTACACTTGTGACTTGCCTTATTTTAGGAATTTTACAATGTTGTAATTCTTTATTTATTTTATAAACCACCAAATCGTTTCCCTCTTTTCTCTTTTTAAATTTCAAATCCCATCACACCTCATTAGGTGTGGCACCCGTGTCTATGACATCACCTAGCCAACTACCCTCTTTTTTATAAAACCCCACCATCATCCTCACCTTTCCACTCCAACCCAACCACTCTACTCACCTTCAACGTCCATCTCCTTCTCCAAACATCCTTCTCTAGTCTTTGTGTTCTCTCTATCCTTCCTTGGCCTTTCAAGATATTCTTTTTCAAGGGATGAAGGGCTTGGAGTGGGAAAACTCTAAGTGATCTCCCCTTGAACCGTTAAAGGTATGTTCTTTCCTGGGTTTTAGTTGATGATTCTTATTTGGGTTGCTGTTTAATGTAGGGATGTTGTTGTTTTCATTTTTATTGCATCTTTACCTTGTATATATGCCTCTTAAATAATTTTGAGAGGTGGTTTCATGTCGTTCTCAGGCGCTAATAGTTATAATTTGTGTATCATGTGTGTGTCCAGATCTGCACTAGTTGAGCATAAAATTCATAACTCATATTTTAGATGTCTGATTTGTATGATCTTGGTATTTTTATTTTCACACGACATAGGTCTACAAGTTATATGTGTTGTAACAAAGAAAAAACTTAAACTTTAACCAAATTATACATATGATAAAACCATCACTATAAAACCTTATAAAGATGATAAAACCATCACTATAAAATCTTATTTTTTCAAATTAAATCATCACGAATGAAAATTTAATAGCGGAAGCGTACCTGAATCTACACAAGCAAAATGATTCTTTACTTCTTTAGATTTTGATCTTCCAAGTTTAGCACTGGTTCTTTAGGACGAGAGTTTCTGGACTATGGGATGCCAAATCGAAAAACTACTATGAATTTTGGGGCCATGACCCCCATATATATATCCATATTTTTCATAATTTCAATTCATCCATCATAAAAGAGAAATTACAAAAAGGATATCTACACATATGAATCCATACTTATATTAATGAGCCATTAAACTTAACTTTAATAGATCAATTGAATTTATGTCAACTTTAAATAAAAGCATATGATACAATTATAGATGCATGTATATATTTTGTCCAAAATCTAACAATCTCCCAATTGGACAATATATAAAAAGACAATTGTATATAATATTATGAGCTCTAAAATAACATACGCAATTATTCCAAAAATAATAATCTCATCCATTAATTAATATTAATATAGGATCAATGTGATTTTTGTTACATTTATCATAGCTAAACCCATCCATGGTCACATACATCAACATAATTAAATGACATAGATCAAGTATAGATGTGTAGCATGAAAATTACATGTAATTTGATCTAAACATGTATTTTCAACTGCTCCTACTTTATGAGATCACCAAAATAGAATGAAACATAAACCAAAAATTACAATTCACAAACAAAATAAACTCCCACTAAAGTTGCATATCATCAAATGATACAAGTACCCAGATGAGCAACATGCTCATGAAAGACTTTGGGTGGTAAACTTTTAGTAAATGGATTCGCAACAATGGAATTTGTCCCAATATGCTCTATAGAAATTCTTCCACTCTAAACTCTTTCTTTCATAACAAGGAACTTGATCTCTATATGTTTTGATTTAGATAAGCTCCTATTGTTATTTGAATATAATACTACAAACTGATTGTAACAAAATAACTTAAGTGGTTTTCAATATTATCAACAATGTGTAGCCCTATGACAAAATCTCTACAACCATATTGCCTGATTGGATGTCCTCATAACATAGCTATGAATTCATCTGCCATGATAGAAGAAGCTATGAGTATTTGCTTAGCAATTCTCCAAGAAATAGCTCCTCTAGTGAGCATTTAGACATAGCCAGAAGTGGATCGATGACTATCTTGATATCCAGCAAAATTAGAATTAAAATACCCAATGATGTCTAAGTTGATCTGACTTCTGATATGTAAGCATCCAATATTTTGTTCTTTAAAGATATCTCATGACTCTTTAGTTGCTTTCCAATGATCCAATCCTCAGATTACTTAAATATCCGCCTAACATTCCAACAATGTACACAATATCTAGATGTGTACATACTTGAGCATACATAGGACTTCCGACCACTGAAGCATAGAATCTTTTCCATTACCTTCCTTCTATGTCATTTTTAGGCATTGATTGAGACTGAATTTGTCTCCTTTAAAAATAGGGGGATCTCCTAGTTTGCAACCTTGCATGCCAAATCTTCTTAAACACTTTTTGTATATAGGTCTTTTGTGATAATCCGAGTATATATCGAGAACGATCCCTATATATTTGCATTTCTTAATACAAAAGACGCATTTCTAAGATCTTTTATTTCGAATTTCTTTGATGAAAATCTCTCACTGTTGTGCAAGAAACCTATATCATTCCTGGCAAGAAATATATCATCAACATACAAAACCAGTAAAATATACTTACTCCTCACTAAACTTATGGTATATACAATCATCAATCACATTTATCTCAAATCTGAACAAGAGAATAACTTGATGAAATTTGGATACCATTGACGAGAAGCCTACTTAAGTCCATAGATGGATTTCTTTAATTTGCAAACCAAATTCTTTGAATCTCCCAATACAAAATTTTTTGTTTGCACCATATAAATTGTTTTATCAAAGTTACCATTTAGAAACGCAGTCTTTACATTAATCTGATTTAACTCAAGATCAAAATGTGCCATTAATGACATAATTATACTGAATGAGTCCTTCGATGAAATTAGAGAGAAAATTTCATTATAATCGATGTCTTCCTTTTGAGTAGAGCGCTTGCAAGAAGAAGAGTTTTATACCTTTCAGAATCCCACTTGGTTTTAAATATGCATTTGCAACCAATAGGTTACATACCTTTAGGCAATGAAACATGATCCCAAACGTCATTAGCTTTTATGGACTTCATCTCTTCATTCATGGCATCAATTCACTTTTGAGAATTAGAACTCTTCATGGCCTGATGAAAGTTGATTGGATCATCTTCCATCATTCCCATGTTATCCTCATGTTCTTGAAGAAAGATGATATAATCATCTTGAATTGCATTTCTCCTTTCTCTTGTGGATCTCCTCAATGACATTTGCTCTTGAGGCAGTTGAGTTTCTGTTTTAGATATAACTTGATGATTGTGACTAGGGAGATTCATGACATTATCTTGTAATCCTGGTATTGTTTCTTAAACAACATCAGGAATATGATCTTGATTATTGTCAAAAACAATCATGGAAAGAGAAACAAACTCTTTTTCTTAGACAAAGTCTCTAACTTCATTTCGCCCTCCAAACTCAACATCGTCAAAGAACTGGGCATTTCCGCCTCAAAGAATGACCTTGTTGTGGGATCATAAAACTTATACCCTGTAGACCGTTCATAGTACCCAACAAAATAGCTTCTATGTAAAACATGGGCTTTTTGCCCAATAGTTTTAAGTTTAGTATCGGTCATGACCCGGATCGAGTTGGTTAACCAGCTATTTTGCCGCTTATTTATGTATGGTATCTAGGTATGTATGAGTTTGGCCATGACCCGGCCTTAGCCTCTTAGCGCTCAGTATGCCTGTTTGGATGTGGCACACCAAGTTTTTTTTTTGTTGTTCTTGTTTGGTCCAATTTAATCGTATATAGTTAGCTCGTTAGGACTATAACCCTCTTGTGTCATTTGTGTATTTTATAACCTTTTGGACCGTCCTATCCCCTTTTGGGACCTGTCGTTCAATTCCCAAGGTGGACCTGATCGCTTTAGGGTTAAACCCTAAGTTTTTGGTTTAGAGATAATCCAACCAATACCTCTTTTAACTAACCCAACCCATACTTCTTTAACTAACCCAACCCATATATCTATAAGTATGGCACCCATACCCCTATAGGTATGCCACCCATACCTCTATAAGTATGACACTCATACCTCTATAGGTATGGCATTTGTAAAGATTGTGAAAAATATATATATATAATTAAAAAAATTAAATTAAATATTCGACTTGGTCTGGGAAGGATCAAACATTAGATTATTATTATTATTATTATTATTATTATTTTATTATTAAATGATTATTAAATTTTCTCCTCTACCCGGTTACCCGGTTATATTTTATTCTCTACCCGGTTACCCAGTTAAATGAAATATGGGTGTGGGGTGTTTTTACATACCCTAGCCATCATTTTCATTTTATATTTTGGTGAGGGGCATCATCTTCACCTTATTCTCTCATTTCCTTCTCCTCTTCGGAGTCGGCTACTTTCTTGTTTGGGTATTCTTCCTATCTCCCGATTTTAAATTTTTATGCATGCATATTTTGAAATGATAATAAGTTTAATAATCATGTGAATTAAAGTATTAATCAATAAGAAATCAAACTAATTTCTACACGATTAAGAATCATCCAAGGCCGACGAGTTCTCGTGTTCAGCAAGATGGGAAATCACGCCAAGCTTTGCTGGGGATCCATTGCAGCAGATGATTGCAAGCCAAGAAAGAAACCCTAGTCCTACCGGCAAACAGTTCCCCTGTGGGCGACCTCCACAGCTGGGAAACAGGGCAGTGATCGTTCCAATTCATGGCCGGTCTCGCCTGGTCGGACGTCGGTCCAGAGGTAGCGAAGCCTTAAGTACATTAACATTGTAGAAGGGTACAAGAGATCAATTAGTGGCTGAAGTTGGCACCTTTGATGGTTGTATCCGTGGAGCCCGGCCTGGAGCAGCAAATAGCAGAAATGAAAAATAGAGGCGATGGCGGTGGGTGAAGAAATCCGGCTGTCCTAGGTGGCAATGGGTTCCAATCTAGCGGGGGAAGGTTGATAGAGGGTCGAGGGTGTCGAGGCGACCACCCAATTGAGGCGGCAACGCTCGCCGGCGGTGGAATCGGCAACGCGAACACCTGGAAAGTGGCTGTGGTCTACCGGGGTGACACTACAACGGCACGGCAGGGCTGGATGGCGATGATTTACACCAGCCGAAGGCAGTCGGCGGCTGGAGTCGGGAGCAGAGTTTGGCATCTGGGAAGAAGAAGAAGAAGGGGTGGCAAACTTGTAAATAATGGTTAACTCGATACCGACTCGAGTTAAAAATAATACTAATTCATAATAAATCTGTAAAAAATAATTATTCTAATGGGTTATGGGTTAAAGTTGCTAAACTAATTAATTATTGGACGAACTCGACATGGACATAAGTAATAAAAAATATGGTAATGATAAACGGTTGATAATTAATCGACATACATTAAGCGATTAATTTTAAATCAGATGTTTATAAGGGATTAATGAAATAAAGATTTCACCTTTACCATATTAAACATAATATTAGGTAAATAAAGTGATTATTTTAATAATAAGTAAATAAGGTAGAAAATGGGTTATTAAACTATAATCGGGTAAAAATCACAGGCGTTCAACCTAAATAGCATCATGAAAATAAGTAAAGTTCGAAACTTATTGAGTTGAATAATTTAAAATAATTATAGTAGAAATATTTTTGAATTAGAATATTACAAGTTATTGTAAATAATTTAATCGAACCACTTAATTAATTACATTGCTATGAATAATAATAGTAATTAAAAATTATAACCGTAAACTAAATCTTCAAGATCGGGGTTAAGTAATTATCACCGCAAAGGAAAATTAAGTACTTGTTTATCAGTTAATAATTATTTTATTATTTGTTAAGTGTGAATTATGATTTAGATAATAAATTTAAAATGTAAAGTAGGATTTAAATGATTATATCACATGAATAATTTAATATTTAATATTGTTGAATTTTAATAGTGATATATATTAGTCATTTAGTTGCATGCATTGTTACTCGAATAAAATTATACGTATGTTTAATTTTATGTTCTTGTTTAGATTAGGATCGTTGGTCACAGCTGCGAGTTCACTTATGAACTATCCAGATCCATATAATAATTTGAAATGTTGTATTTTCCCTTATTGGCAACCCTTGTTGGCTCGAGCTCAGATTCCGACCACCATGCACTGAGGACAAACCGGGGTAAAGGAATTGGCTCAGATCGTCACGGGCTACACACTTAAAATTACGTTGTGGGAGTTTTGGTTGACTTGGGTATCTGACCACCATGCGCTGGAATGCAACCGAGGTCGACACAATTCAGCACACGGTAGCACCCCCTAAAAGATTGAACACATGTCCCCATGCCGAAAGGGGCAACAAGGTGCAATGGCACAAGGCGGCTTATTATGCACTTGTGATATCGAGAGGGTGAGTCAATGACAAACATCGGTAACTACAGGCCGTGGGCCACGTAGCGTGTGCGTGCATGCATGTGATGGTAGCTAGATGGGGTGGCCACCCCTCCCAGGTATATAACGAGCTCGGCATAGGCTCATAAAGCAACTAAAAGACGCTTGAAACGATAATGTGGATTTCATTGACTTGTATCATTTAATTATGCAGCTTAGTGGTTTTATAACTATCGCAGAATTGCCTCCGCAGGTAAGCACCATTGGATCTAAAGAATAAAAGTGACCTAGGTTTGGTGAATTGATAATCAATTGGGCTTCCTTATTATTCTCTTCTGTTATAATTGTGGCTATGTGAAACGGTCCGAGACTGTGGGACAGTTGCATATATTAACATTCATGATTTAGAGAACATACTTTATTTCTATGATTTATATGGATTTATATAGTCCCAGACTTAATTGTTGCATTAACATTCATGTTCTAAAATATTACATTTACATCTATTACATATTTAAGCAACGCCGTGCCAGTTCTGTGGGTCGCTACAGGTGGTACTCCAGAGCTTCGGTTACGTGTTAGATGCAGTCTGAACTACTAGACTAGGGACACTGAAGTAGGCTGACGTTCACTGGCCAAAGAAGGTCGTGGGCTGGGGCCAGAACGGTTAGAAGTGCAGGGAAATTCGGGGACAAAATTTCCTAAGGTGGGTGGAGGTGAGATCCCTCAACTTAATCCCACATCTATCACCAACTGGGAGAAGATCCCGTTTGTAAGTGAGAATGGACTATAGATCTTTAACTTGGGTTAACCATTTTAAAGAAATGACTTAGGCCCATTACGTTGCACTTTGGACCGAGTCGTTACAAATAGTATTGGAGAAACCTGGGTTATGTGTTAGATGGTGGGCTGGATTAGGGACATTGGCTAGGCTACCGGTCACGGGCCAAAGAAGGTCGTGGGCTGGGTTTGCAACGAACCAAGTGTAGGAATTTCTGGGACGAAATTTCCTAAGGTGGGTGGATTGTGAGGTCCCTCAACTTAATCCCACATCCAATGCCTACTGATCCTGTTTATAAGTGAGAATAAAATATAAATCTTTAACTTGGGTTAACCATTTTAAAGAGTGACCGTTACACTATGGAAAAGTTCAAGAAGAATGGAGCAGAACTATTTCTGGTAGGGATCGATCCAATGAAGGTGGAGAGCAAGATAGACATTATCGAAAAGCATTTAGGGTTCTGTCTGTGCCCCACCGCCATCAAGTGAGGTTGGCAACATGCATGCTTCAAGAGGAAGCATCTTACTTGTGGAAATCCATGGAAAAAAACCACATTCCATCGACGTGAGATTTCTTCCATCACATGGGTAGAATTTGTGGCAGCTTTCAATGGACAATATTTTTCAGAGCCCGTTATCCAGAAGAAAGCAGTGGAGTCCACCATTGACCTAGCACCTGGAATAACACCAATTTCTAAAGCACAATACCGCATGGCTCCAGTAAAACTCAAAGAGTTAAAGAGTCAACTAGAATAGTTGTTGGAGGTAGGTTTCATCCGACTAAGTTCTTCACCCTAGGGAGCCCCTGTTCTGTTTGTGAAGAAGAAAGATGGATCACTTCGGCTATGTATTGACTATTGACAACTCAATCAAGTGATAGTCAAGAATCGGTACCCCTTACCGAGGATTGATGACTTGATTGATTAGCTAAAAACAACCAGAGTATTTTTTAAGATAGACTTGAGGTTTGGTTATCACCAGTTGCAAATAAAAGAGTCAGAAATACATAATATGTCTTTCCATACACGATATGGACATTATGAGTTTTTGGTCATGCCTTTTGGTCTAACAACTGCATTAGCAGCCTTTATGTCACTCATGAACATAGTATTTCACGCATACTTGGACAAGTTTATTATCGTGTTTGTGGATGACATTCTGGTCTATTCAAATAATGAAGAAGAGCATACGAAGCACCTATCCATTACTCTTCAAGTTCTGAGAGAAAATCAACTGTTTGCCAAACTCTCAAAATGTGACCTCTAGTTGAAGGAGGTAAACTTCCTTGGTCATATTATTTCAAATGCCAGAATTGCAGTGGATCCATCAAATGTGAAAGCAATCACTGATTGGACACAACCCAAGTTAGTCATTGACATCAGAAGCTTCCTTGGCTTAGCGGGTTACTACAGGAAATTCATTAAGGACTTCTCCTTAGTAGCATCGCCGATGACCAAAATCACAAGGAAGGGAGTTAAGTTTGAATGGAGTAGTAAGTGTGAGGAGAGTTTCCAGTCTCTAAAGAAGAGTCTAACAACTGCACCAATCTTGACATTGCCAAATGGTAATGAAGGATTCGTAGTCTTCAGTGATGTGTCCATGTTGGGTTTAGGATGTGTCCTTATGCAGGAAGGTAAAGTAGTGGCCGATGCCTCTCATCAATTGAAGATTTATGAGCAAAATTATGCAACCCATGACTTGGAACTGGCAGCAGTGGTGTTTGCCCTGAAGATTTGGAGACACTACTTGTATGGAACCCAGTTCAATGTCTTCACTAACCATGAGAGCTTGACGCATATCTTCACCCAGAATGACTTTAACCTTCAACAGAGATGGTGGATAGAATATTTGAAGGACTACAACTTCCAAATTTTATACCATCCAGGGAAAACGAATGTGGTAGCAGACACGTTGAGTTGGAAGAGCATGGTGGACAAAAGTCAGCAGCTAGCTAGACTTTGGGCCATGTCAGCAGAAGTGGTGGCTCTGAACCCTGTTGGGCAACTAACAGGGCTATTGGCAAATTTGGTTATTACCAATGGTATAGTTGACCTTGTTAAGCTAGCACAAATGGGTGATGAGGAGCTGAATAAAATGTTAGACAAGATTCCTGACATTGTAGTTGATTCCAATTGTATGATCAAATTTAGAGGAAGGTTGTGTGTACCCATAGATGATGCACTAAGACGGAATATCTTGGAGGAGGCTCATCGCTCAAAGTTCTCGATACACCCTAGAGTTACTAAAATATATCAGGATTTAAAGCAAACCTACTGGTGGATTGGGATGAAGAGGGATGTTGTGGATTTTGTCTCCAAGTGTCAGACTTGCCAATAGATCAAAGCCCAACATCAACTACCTGGAGAACTATTGCAACCTATAGAAATACCAACTTGGAAATGGGAGTGTGTCACATGCGATTTTATTGCAAAGCTCCCAAGGACTCAAAAGAAGCATGACTCCATATGGGTGGTTGTGGACCGACTAACTAAGGTAGCTCACTTTATCCCCACGAAATCAATGAGAATTGCGGAATACCTGGCAGGATTATATGTCGACAATATTGTCAAGTTGCATGGGATTCCAAAGGAGATAGTCTCCGACCGAGATCCCCTATTCACCTCACATTTCTGGGAAGCTTTCCTAAAAGCCATGGGGACCCAAATCAAGCTAAGTACAACATATCATCCCCAAACTGATGGTCAGAGTGAGAGGACTATTCAAACTTTAGAAGATTTGTTAAGAGCTTGCATTCTTGACTGAGGAGGTGACTGGGAGAAACACTTAGCTTTGGCTGAATTTACCTACAATAACTCTTACCAAGCTAGTATAGGGATGGCATCATTTGAAGCCTTATATGGTAGGCCCTGCAGATCTCCATTGTGTTGGCTAGAGTCTACCGAGGCAACTATAGTTGGGCCAGAGATGGTGAGAGAAACAACTGAAAAGGTGAAACTCATTCAGCAAAGGCTTAAGGCAGCTCAGAATTGATAGAAGAGTTATGCTGATACTCGAAGGAGGGACCTAGAGTTCCAAGTTAGGGAGTTTGTGTACTTAAAGACATCTCCTACGTAGGGGGTGATCAGATTTAGAACATCAAGGAAGTTGAAGCCAAGATTCATAGGACAGTTCCCAATCTTAGATCAAGTTGGAAAGAGTGCATATAGACTAGCATTGCCACCAAGCCTAGTTGGAGTACACAATGTTTTCCATGTGTCAATGCTAAAGAAATATGTACGAGATGAAGATCATATAATCACAAATTTTGAAGAGTTAGAGCTACAATCAAATTTAATCTACGAGGAAAAGCTGATACGCATCATGTGGAGAGAGTTGAAGTACACCAGGAATAGTAATTTCCTTTGGTAAAAGTATTGTAGAAAAATCAGGGGTCAGAGAAAGCCACATGTGGGAATGAACAAGAAATGGCAAGGAAGTACCCTAGCTTTTTCGTGGCATAAAATTCTTATAATTGTACTAGCATGAACTGATCCCGAATATAGAATTTATCATGATTGTTCTGTTGCCCGTTATAATATTTTAGGGACGAAATATTTCCAAGTTAGGGAGATTGTAAAGACCGTGAAAAAAATTATCCAAAATAAAATAATATAAAATAAAATATTCGACTCGGTCTGGGAAGGATTGAACATTGGATTATTATTATTATTATATGATTATTATATTTTCTCCTCTACTCGGTTACCCGGTTATATTTTATTCTCTACGCAGTTACCCTATTAAATGAAATACAGGTGTGGGATGCTTTCACATACCCTAGCCGTCATTTTCATTTTACATTTTTGTGAGGGGGCGTCATCTTCACCTTCTTCTCTCATTTCCTTCTCCTCTTCCGGAGCCGGCTTCTTTCTTGTTTGGGTATTCTTCCTATCTCCCTATTTTTAATTTTCATGCATGCATATTTTGAAATGATAACAAGTTTGATAATCATGTGAATTAAAGTATTAATCAATAAGAAATCAAACTAATTTCTACACCATTAAGAATCATCCATGGCCGACGAGTTCTCGTGTTCGGCAAGATGGGAAATCTCTGCAAGCTTCACTGGGGATCCATTGCAGCGGATGATTGCAAGCCAAGAAAAAAACCCTAGTCCTACTGGCAAACAGTTCCCCGTGGGCAACCTCCTTGCCTGGAAACAGGGCAGTGATCGTTCCAATTCATGGCCGATCTCGCCTGGTCAGACGTTGGTCCAGAGGTAGCGAAGCCTTAGGTATATTAACATTGTAGCAAGTTGCAAGAGATCAGTTAGTGTCTGAAGTTGGCACCTTTGATGGTTGTATCCATGGAGGCCGGCCTGGAGCAGCAAATAGCAGAAACGAAAAACAAAGGCGATGGCGGTGGGTGAAGGAATTCGGCCATTCTGGGTGGCGATGGGTTCCAATCTGGAGAGGGAAGGTTGATAGAGGGTCGAGGGTGTCGAGTTAATAATCCAATTGAGGTGGCAAAGCTCGCCGGCAATGGAATCGGCGACACGAACGCGTCGCTGGGCGTGGCGATGCCAGCATCACGACGGCTGAAAAGCGCCTGGGGTCGATCGAGGTGACACTGCAACGGCATGGCGGGGCTGGACGGTGACGATTGACGCTGGCCGAAGGCTATCGGTAGTAGCGGCGGTGGCGGCGGTTGGAGTCGGGAGCAGAGTATGGCGTCGGGGAAGAAGAAGGGGTGGCAAACGTGTAAATAATGGTTGACTAGATACCGACTCAAGTTAAAAATAATACTAACTCTTACTAAATCTTTAAAAATAATTATTCTAATGGGTTATGGGTTAAAGTTGATAAACTAATTAATTATTCGATGAAATCGACATGGACATAAGTAATAAAAAAATACAGTAATGATAAACGGTCGATAATTAATGGGCATACTATAAGCGATTAATTTTAAATCGGATTCTTATAAGGGATTAATGAAATAAAGATTTCACCTTTACCAAATTGAATTTAATATTAGGTAAATAAAGTGATTATTTTGATAACAAGTCAATAAGGTAGAAAATAGGTTATTAAACTATAATCGGCTCAAAATCACAAGCGTTCAGCATAAATAGCAACATGAAAATAAGTAAACTTCGAAACTTATTGAGTTAAATAATTTAAAATAATTGTGTTAGAAATATTTTTGGATTAGAATAATACAAATTATTGTAGATAATTTAATCGAACCACTTAATTAATTACATTGTTATAAATAATAAGAGCAATTAAAAATTATAACTGTAAACTAAATCATCAAGATCGGGGTTAAGTAATTATCACCGCAAAGGAAAATTAAATACTTGTTTATCAGTTAATAATTATTTTATTATTTGTTAAATGTGAGTTTTGCTTTAGATAATAAATTTAAACCGTAAAGTAGGATTTAAATGATTATATCACATGAATAATTTAATATTTATTATTGTTGAATTTTAATAGTGATATATATATTAAACATTTAGTTGCATGCATTGCTGCTCAAATAAAATTATACTTATGTATAATTTTATGTTCTCATTTAGATTAGGATCGTTGGTCATAACTGCGAGTTCACTTACGAACTATTTAGGTCCATGGACATAAGTAATAAAAAAATATGGTAATGATAAACGGTTGATAATTAATCGACATACATTAAGCGATTAATTTTAAATCAGATGTTTATAAGGGATTAATGAAATAAAGATTTCACCTTTACCATATTAAACATAATATTAGGTAAATAAAGTGATTATTTTAATAACAAGTAAATAAGGTAGAAAATGGGTTATTAAACTATAATCGGGTAAAAATCACAGGCGTTCAACCTAAATAGCATCATGAAAATAAGTAAAGTTCGAATCTTATTGAGTTGAATAATTTAAAATAATTATAGTAGAAATATTTTTGAATTAGAATATTACAAGTTATTGTAAATAATTTAATCGAACCACTTAATTAATTACATTGCTATGAATAATAATAGTAATTAAAAATTATAACTGTAAACTAAATCATCAAGATCGGGGTTATGTAATTATCACCGCAAAGGAAAATTAAATACTTGTTTATCAGTTAATAATTATTTTATTATTTGTTAAGTGTGAATTATGATTTAGATAATAAATTTAAACCGTAAAGTAGGATTTAAATGATTATATCACATGAATAATTTAATATTTATTATTGTTGAATTTTAATAGTGATATATATATTAGTCATCTAGTTGCATGCATTGCTACTCAAATAAAATTATACTTATGTATAATTTTATGTTCTCATTTAGATTAGGATCGTTGGTCACAGCTGCGAGTTCACTTACGAACTATCCAGGTCCATATAATTATTTGAAATGTTGTATTTGGCAACCGGGGCCCAATTATGAACTATCCATGTCCATATAATTATTTGGCAACCCTGGTTGGCCTGAGCCCATATTCGACTACCATGCACCGAGTGCAACCGGGGTAAAGGAATCAGTCTGACATAGGGCCGCACCCTTAAAATTACTATGTGGGAGTCTTGGTCAACTTGGGTATCTGACCCCCATGCATTGGAACGCAACCGGGGGTCGACTCAATTCGGCACAAGGTAGCACCCCCTGAAAGATTGAACACCTATCCCCCTGCGGAAAGGGGCAACAGGGCGCAATGGCGCAAGACGGCTCATTATGCACTTGTGATACCGAGAGTCAATGGCAAACATCGGTAACTACAGGCCACGGGCCACGTAGCGTGTGTGCGCATGCATGGGGTGGTAGCTAGATCGGGTGGCCACCCCTCTCAATTTATAACGAGCTCAGCATAGACTCATAACAACTAAAAGACTCTTGAAACGATAATGGGAATTTTATTGACTTGTTTCATTTAATTTTGCGGCTTAAGTGGTTTTATCACTAACGCGGAATTGATAATAAAAATTTGACTTCTTTATTATTCTCTTGTGTTATAATTGTGGCTATGGGAAATGGTTCGAGACTGTGGGACGGTTGCTGTATTAACATTCATGATTTAGATAACGTGTTTTATTTTTATGATTTATATATTGCTAGACTTAATTGCTGCATTAACATTCATAATCTTGAATATTACGTTTACATCTATTACATATTTTTAAGTAATTCTGGGCCGGTTCGGGCGGATCGTTACAGCATCCATACCTCTATCAGCATGGCATCCTTACCTCTATGACATCATCAAGCCAACCCATTGCTCTTTAGGTATGGTGCCCATACCTATGACATCACCAAACCAACCACCCTTCTTCTATAAAATCCACCCATTCTCTCACCTTTGCACTCCTTCTCCCAACATTCTTCTTCATTCTTTCAGCTCTCTCTATCCTACTTTGGCCTTCCAAGATATTCTTCTTTAAGGGTTGAAGGACTTGGAGTGGGAAAACTCCAAGTGACCTCCCCTTGAACCATTAACGGTATGTTCTTTCCTTGTTTTGGTTGATGATTTTTGTTTGGGTAGCTATTTTATGTACATAAGTTGTTGATTTTATTTTTATTATATTTTTACCATATAGATATGCCTCTTAATGAATTTTAAAGAGGTAGTTTCATGTCATTATTCTTGGTAGATAAATAGTTATGATTTTTGAATCGTCTGTGTGTCTAGATCTACACTAGTTGAGCATAAAATTCATAACTCTTGTTTAAGATGTCAGATTTGTATGATCTTGATCTTTTTATTCTGACGCGACATAGATGTACAAGTTATATGTTGAGCATGTCAATTGTTTGGGCATGGGGAGGCAGCTTTCACGGTTCCAGTGACCTGATCACCCATTTCCCCAATTTTTACATGTTATGATTTTAATTTCATAATGTAACTTATGATCATATGTAAAGAATGTTGTGATCTTAATATCATAAATTTACCTTGCTAAAATTACCTCAACTAAGGCCTCAACAAAATTGATGAAACATTGTGTGCATCTACTATGTTCTGTGTAGACTGCCTATGTTGTGTGTTTAGTTAAATGTTTGGCTACAAATTAGATCACGTTAAAATCTATAAAAATTAACTAATAAACCAATAATTTTTTTATCTAACCTTGAAAATTTTAGACCTAAACAAAATACATTCTAATTGTTAATTGGATCGGAATTTTGGAGTACACAAGAACTAAGTTCATAATCCTGTTTCTATTATTTGAATTGAAAAATTTATGGAAAATATATTCATTTTTGGTAAAATTATATAATAAATTATAGAGTTTACTAAGTATCCTAATATTGTCTATGTAAATGTCTGTAGCATACAGGTCTGTATTTAATTCAGTAGAATTTTCTAATTCTACCCTAGTTGGGTAAATTATAGAAATCACTAAATCAGAAATCACTAAATCAGAAATCAAGATTAGAAAGATTACCTAGGCCCAATTACAAGGAAATTGGACTTGAAATATTAATGGGTTAATCTTTCAAATGTCTGGAGCATACGGATCTGTATTGCAATTGACCCAAGCCCATTTTGACTTCTCAGGCCCATGGGCCAAAATGTTGAAGTTTGATGTACAGTGACGGAGTATTGTTCACTCCACATTAAATCCGACTTTGATTAACCTCAATAAAAATGATAATCTACATATTATCACTTGTTAATATTTCTGACAGACCCTTAGGGTGTCTTGAACTAGGGGTTCTGATTTGAGATTAATCGGATACCATTTGGTGTGTCGGAAAAATCATCCAATTAAGTTAGATGATAAAACCCTAAATACGAAATCATGCACTTAGAAGAATTGTAACCCCAAACCTTAAATTAAACTACCTAATGAGGTTTCACCAATCACTAAGTAAAATAATTAAATTAATTAAGTTTTACATATTGTACATGTGTGGAGGCTTTGCCTCATATTGTATGCCAATGTAATCTGATTATGATTCAAATTCCATCTCCTGTTAAGTTGTGCAGGTTAAGCTCATCGATTTAGGACATAGGGCTCCACTCATTTATGTCCATTGGACTTTCTTGCTTGACCCTTATGTTTGGCTCTTGAGTGGCATGTTTAATCATATTTTAAACGATAGGACGGTGTCAGTGGCACTTTTTTTGGATCCCTTAGATACCGGGCCATTTAGTTGCATTTTATCGTATGTTTAATAAACCTACAAGGATGAGATCCCTTGTTGGTTTTTGAACTAAAGTTCTAGAAATGTATGATACAAGCCTCTTCCTTACGTATATTATATAAGTACACGCATTTTTACGGATTTTACAAATAAGAGAGTGAGTAGTATGGAGATATGCAAATTGTACTAGTACCACTTCTACCCTTAAGTGGTGCAATGTATGTAGGGTATTGCGAACGTAGCGCGTTTCTTGAAATTGTCGCACATTGGTTTCGAGTCACATGGGTACTGTGGCGGGTGATATATGGAAGATGTGAGGGTGTAAGCGATACATGTATGTTTATATGCTTGTAAGATGCCTCTTTGTAGGCAATTATGGTATGATATGTGGCTACATCGGCCTTTGCTTACCACCTTGTATGATTCTTAAAGTTTCTACAATTTTTTTGTGGGTGTTTAGATACTCATTTGCCAGTAATGCTATATTCCTAGTGTCTACAAGACCAGTAATCAATTCTTTGAATGTTGATGTTTTTCTCTAATATATGTAGGTGTTTAGTCTTGTTGACCTGTGTAGGCAATGGATCAGGCGGCTCATGGAGGGGGATTTCATATTGTATTTGTGTTAGTTACTGAGTTGATATGAAATTAAGATGTAACATGTTACTGGAATAAGCCCTAAAGTTGTATGAACTTGTATGTTTCGGGATAAGTCAATTGATTATTGTTGTACAAGCGTGCTTTATATATCATTACATTATCATTGTGGTGCAGATACACTTTGGGGGCACTCTAACTATCTTCTGCAAGGTATAAGCCTCAAAGTTTTGGAACACGATGAGGAGCTTACCAGGTACATGAAACATATTTGTTGAAGCTGTGTGAGTGTGTGATAAAGAAACATGGGTAGTAGGAGCATACAGTTCACACTGCTTGAAGACCCATGTGAAGTCTGGGTGTTAGGGTTTGATGTCGGGCATCCATAATGCTGTGTTTAATTATTTTATTTTCTTTCACATGTTAGGTATGTGGAACAAGTAACCACGACCCTTGTTCAAATTCTCTGCATTTATCCGCTTGTATGAAATTAAGAAATGTAATGAATCACTTAAACTAAGTAGTATTAAAAGGTTCATGTCACAACATGCAACCTCAAGACTATAGTCAGGGTGCACCTCTTCTACAATCGATAGTGATCAATAGCATTTTTAAGAGTCACTATTCACAGTCGCAGGGGAGGTTTTGCCTGTATTGTGGCTAGGGGTGATCATATAAAATCCTTAAATTTAAGAGTCTCTCTATGCTAGCATTAATCAACATGCATATGTGATGAAACCTTGTAAGGTTGCCCGTCTTAAACCTCCTCAAGAGTTGAGATCCGCTTTTGTAAAGTTTGTACGAGACTAGTCCAACGAATAATTTTTCAAATTATAACATCGCACTTCGGTTACATGCTAACTGTTCTCGAGTTCAGTTTCCTTTCATTTGGCCTATAAGGCCTTGCCTCAGTTGGACAACCCCAAATGCTTTAATGATTAATACTGGGCTTTTTCCACTCCACAATTCATAAGGGGTCTTAACGGTTGCCTTTGTTGGTACTCTATTAAGAAGATATGTTGTTCTCTTTACTACCTCACCCTGGAGTGAATCACGTATAGTATGAGCAATCATACTACTCACTATGTCTTTTAATGTTCAGTTTCATCTCTTAACAACACCATTCATGTTAGGAGTACATGGCATTGTGTATTGTGGGACAATTCCACACTCTTTTAGGAATTTGGCAAATGGTTCTGGACGTTGTACACCTGATCTATCATATCTACAATAGTATTCACCACCACGGTCAGATCTAATAGATTTAATAGTTTTGTCAAGTTGGTTCTCAACTTCATCCTTATATGCCTTAAACACGTATAATGCTTGAGGCTTCTCATGAATGAGATAAAGGTAAACATAATGAGAATAATTGTCTACAAACGTAATAAAATATTGTTGACCATTCCAAGAAGTCGTAGGAAATGAACCACAAATGTTCATATGTATTTGTTCTAAGACGCTTGAAGATTTGATAAATTAAGAGAATCAAGAATTTCATCTGACATTAGTTGTTCAAATTTATTTTAGAAATGTATCCTAAATGCTTGTGTCAGATTAAAGCAGAATTTTCACTGATCAATTTTCTTCTTGTACTACTTAAACCCACATGCAAAGTTTCATTAAAAGATGCAATGGTATCAAGTAAATATAAAATTTCATAAAAAGACAAGGAACTCGTACCCACAATATTTAAATATAGAAAAAGACTAAATTTATTATTTATAAATGAACAAGGGTAGCCAAATCTGTCCAACATAGAAATGGAAACAAAATTCCATCTAAAAGACAACATATCTTTCTTTCAAATCCAAATAATATCTTGTCTTTAATAATAATCTAAAAGTCCCTATTGCTTCAACTACAACTGATTTGCCATCACCCAAATAGATGAATCATTTAGTATCATTTAGCTTTCAGCAACCCAGGCAACCCTACATTGACACATTTATGTGACTAGTAGCACCCAAATCTAGTCACCAAGTGTGTATTGGCACTAAAGCTAAATTAACCTCAGAACAAATAAAATTAAGAAATGGACATTTCTTTATACGCCGAGCGTGATAATTAATGTATTCCTTCTTCATATGTCCAGGTTTACCACAAAAGAAACATAAAGAATCCTGATTTTCTTTCTTATGTCGTTGCTTGTGAGAACTATTACCAGCTTCCTTAGCCCTCTTTATTTTCTTATTTTTGTCCTGGTAGGTACTAGCCAAGTGAGCACTTTCAACCTGTTCTTGCTTCAACCTTTCTTCTTCTTGGACACAATAAGAAATGAGCTCATTAATAGTCCATTTGTCCCTTTGGCCGTTGTAGCTGCCCTTGAGTTGACTAAATTATGTTAGAAGAGAAATTAAAACTAAATGCATGAGCAAATCCTCAGATAGCTCTAACTTTAGTGTTTTTTGTTTTAAATCAATATTTGACATCTCCAAGATATACTCTTTTACGCTTGTTTTCCGTTTAAACTTCATTAAAATCAAGTTCGATAAAAGTGTACTTGTTTCAACCTTATCATTTTTTGTAAAACGCTTTTCAATTTCTTTAAGAAACTCAATAGTTGAAGGTCTCTCAAATTCCATGCTTCATGATCATAAAAATCAAGCAATTTGAACGTTCCCACTTCTCAATGTCTAGTTTTTCCTCAATGGAACTTTTGTCAAGCAGGTTGTTCAGTCCTTAATGTAAGGTCAAGATCCATGGATCCGAGAACGATCATCACACTCGCTTTCCAATCCTTAAAATTATCTTTAAGCATTTGAACTGAATTGATACTGGCAGAAATCATAAAAGCAGATTCATTAATTGAAAATATAACAAAATAGCATGCACATAATAAGATTAATAATTCAAATAATGGTTAATCCTATCAACATATACCTAGCACAACATTAATATTTAGTCTTTGGACAGAAATATTAATTTGTAAGTGGACTCTCAGTGTAGTAATCAAATATGAACAATAAATTCTATGAAATAATAAAAATTCCTTTGGGTCAATTTATTATTCGTATGGAATCTTAATAAGTATTTCATATTTGTTACTACAAATGAATATATAACTCTGTCAAATATTAACCTTCCTTAGGGCTTCACATTAATCAAATACCCACAACCGTCTTAATATTAAAATATAAATTAATTTCCACAAAACAAACTACTTTGGTAGCATATTGTAATCATTAATAAATTCAAAAATATTAATTATAACTAAACCATAATTTGAATTTTATAATCCCAAATGTAAATAACATAAAACTGAAAAATCTTATAAAAGTATCTTTATTTGAAAATTTCTGAAATTATAACCTTTTTATAACTTGATTTTCCTCGCTTGATATTTTACAAAAGAGGACATTGATTTGAGAATAATTATCCTATATACTAATTTCTTGTATTTTTATTTAATTTCATTCGTGAAACTAACAATAACTAGTACTTAATTTTGAGAAACTCCCAATGGGCTGATGACCATTTTAATTTATTCCCTCTTACAAACTAGTATTATTTTGAGATCTTGAATCATTAGATCTATATGTGATATGGAACTAGACAGTTCAAATAAGAGTTTATTAATTAATCCTCAATGATCTAATATGAAGTTACTCGACACCACTTGTTTTAATAAAAAAAGAATTTTACTTTAACTAAATTATACAGATGATAAAACCATTACTATAAAACCTTATTCTTCTTCTTACTGACAACTTGAGCATGATCGAGCACGATGAGTAGGATTATTAGTCTTATGACATGTTAGTTATATAATGTGGAGTTTAGTAGCTAGATAGATTGATGAACCACGATTAGAGTGGCCAAAGCAAGATCAGAGATCAAGAGCATCGACATCAAGTTATCAACAGCACCCGACATTAGAGATGCGGGTGTGAGTGTTATGTAGTTACATGGTGTCCACCTCTATATTGTCTATAGCCTGCATATGACATATGGTAGCCCTGTTTGTGAGTCTACCACAGTAGTAGTAGGTAAGTGAGTCAAGATTGAGCACTATAAATCGATAAGGGATGACATGTCATTAATCACGGATGAGAGGATGAGACACTCTTGAGCCTCACAATGGGTTGCCATTAACCCATGGTGCAAAAGTAGTTGTTTGGGATGAGAGATGCACATCCACTATGTGAGATCCCACAAATAAGTCCCACTTCTAATATTTACTGTGCTAAGATTATATTTATAAGTGGGAATAGACTATAGATATAAAACTTGTTTAACCACGATTGAAGAAATGACTTAGCCAATTATGTTGCACTTTGGGCCAGGTCATTACAAATGGTATCATAGCAACCTGGTTTTGTATTAGATGGTGGGTTGGACTAGGGACATTGGGTAAGGTTGCCGGTCACAGGCCAGAGAAAGACATGTGCTGAGGCTAGCAATAGACCAAGTGTAGGAATTTTGGGGATGAAATTTCCTAAGGTGGGTGGATTGTGAGATCCATCAACTTAGTCCCATATTTAATAACTACTGTTCTAAAATTTTGTTTATAAATGAGAATGGACTATAGATCTTTAACTTGGTTAACCACTTTATTATATTGCACTTTGGGCTGGGTTGTTACACACTAGGTTGTGTGTTCCTGGCACTCGATCAAGAGCCACTTGTCTACCCACTTTTCAATCAATGACCAAGCCCATTACATTGCACTTTGGGCTGGGTTGTTACACATTAGGTTGTGTGTACCTGGCACTCGATCAAGAGCCACTTGTCTACTATTTACTGATTGCCCTAGAACCCTAGGAGCCGTCCTTTGGGATGCCTACGTTGTAGTTCCTGGGATGATAATCAGATCCCAGGTAAGTGCAACAACGGTACTTCAGAGTGGACATTGCCTTGGCCTTCCTACACTTTATAAATACCACCTTATCCTATCTTATGCACCTCTCACTACATGGCTATAGGTAGAGAAATAGTGATCATATCTTTTCGACAACCACAAGGGTGGGCACCTTCTAGGTCACTGTACCACATCTTACACATTCACACTTACCAAAACCCATTTTTCAAGGCCAATCATGACACCCTAATTAGAGGGTGTCTCTTTGCACAACCGTACGCATCACAAGGTCAGCCAGACCTTTAGACTACCTCACGTATTGAGGTTTACATGGTGGGTTCTAATAGACCACCTTTCCATGAGCTATATTCATCCTCATGTGGAATAGGCAAATATGATTACGTACTCAAGTTGCGCATGTAGACACATGCATGATATGTGCCTTTGTCAATGCCAGGTTCAACTTTGACAAGTATATCCAGCAGTAGTATAGTTGATAGCAGTATGACCTCATAGTGATGTGTTAAGTAGCACCTCATCTCATTGGTGGTACGGTTAACTAGCAATATGCTTGGTACCATTGGTATTGAAAGTAAAGAGGCTTGATAATAGTGTCAACCATGGTAGTGCATTCAAACCAGAATGCAAAAGCCATCATACCAGCACCCTCGCACCCAAACAAGGTTTGAATTTGACGCTCAAGTTCAGATCACGGACGCCAAGACATTGTTGAAGTGCCCTTACGCCCGTGACTTACCTCATTTTAGGAATTTTTCCATGTTGTAATTATTTATTTATTTTATAAACCACCAAATCCTTTCCCTCTTTTTCTTTTTAAATTTCAAATCCCAACAAACGTCATTAGATGTGGCACCCATACCTATGACATCACCTAGCCAACCACCCTCTTTTTTTATGAAACCCCACCATCATCGTCACCTTTTTACTCCAACCCAACCACTTTACTCAGGCTCAACATCCCTCTCCCCCTCCACTCTTTGAGCTCTCTCTTTCTCTTCTTCCTTGGCCTTCCAAGATGTTCTTCTTTAAGGGTTGAAGGACTTTGAGTGGGAAAACTCCAAGTGACCCCTTGAATCGTTAAAGGTATGTTCTTTCCCTAGTTTTGGTTTACGATTCTTTTTGGATTGCTGTTTTATGTATGAATGTTGTTATTTGCATTTTTAAATTCTATATATTCCTCTTAAAGAATTTTGACAAATGGTTTCATGTTGTTCTTATGCGTATATAAATAGTTATGATTTTTGTATCATCTGTATGTCCAGATCTGCACTAGTTGAGCATAAAATTTATAACTCATGTTTTTGATGTCTGGTTTGTATGATCTTGGTCTTTTGTTTTCACACAACATAGATCTACAAGTTATATGATGAGCATGTCGACTGATTTAGCATGGATGATCATGAAATGTTCCAAAGTTGGATAAAAGTTGGCAGCTTTCAAGGCTCCAGTGACATGATTGCCCATTTCCAAAATTTTAACACCTTGATATGATTTTAATTTCATGATATATCTTATGATCATCTATTAAGCATGTTTTGATATTAAAATCATAAATTTAAAGTAATAAAATTAACATAACTAAGGCTTGAACAAAATCAATGAAACATTGTGTGCATCTACTTTGTTCTATGTTGACTGCCTATGTTGTGTGTTTAGTTAATTGTTTGGCTAAAAAATAGATCACATAAAAATTTATTAAAAAATTACCTAATAAACCAATAATTGTTTTATGCAACCCTGAAAATTTTGGAGTTAAATAAAATTCATTCTAATGGTTAATTGGATCAGATTTTTCAGTACAAAACTACAAAGTTCATATTCCTGTTTCTATGATTTAAATTGAAAAAATCTGTGGAAAATATATTCATTAGTAGGAAAATTATATAATAATTTACTTAGTTTAGTAATTTTCCTAATATTATCTCTCTAAAATTTTAGAACATTTGGGTATTAAAGTAATTAAGTAAAAAATTTTAATTCTACCCTAGTAAATAACCGAAATCTTTAAATCAGAAACCAAGATTAAAAGGATTACCAAGGCCCAATTACAAGGAAATTGGATTTGATATTATAATGGGCTAAATATTGAAGTGTTATATAACTATTCCAATTGATCCATGTCCATTTGAACTTCTCAGGCCCATGGGCCGAAAATTTGAAGTTTGCTGTGCAGTGAAGGGGTATTGTTCATAGCACATTAATCCGATTTTAATTAGCCTCAACGAATATGATAAGCCACATATTATCACATGTTAATTTTTGTGACAGACCCTTAGGGTGTCTAGAACTAGGGGGTTAAATTTTAGCTTAATCGTATATAATTTGGCATGTCCAAAAAATCATCTGGTTAAGTTTGACAATAAAACCCTAAGTACGAAATCATTCCATAAGTAGAATTATAACCCCAAACCTTAAATTAAACTAACTAATGAGGTTTAACCCATCACTAAGCAAAAATAATTAAGTTTTACATATTGTGCATGTGTGGAGGCTTTGCATCATCTAGTGTGCCGGTGTGATTCGATTATGATTCAGATTCCTTCTCCAATTTAGTTACGAGGGTTGAACTCATCAATTTAGGATGCAAGGCTCCACTCATCGAGGTCCGTAGGATTCTCTTGCTTCACCCTTTTGTTTGACTTTTGAGTGTCACGTTTAATCATGTTTCAAATGATAGGATGGTGTTGGCGGCATTTTTATTGGATCCATTCGATACTTGGCCATGTACTCGTACTTTATCGTAAGTTTAATGAAACTACAAGGATGAGATCCCTTTTTGGTTTTCAAACTGAAGCTTTCGAAATGTATGATACAAGTCTATCCCCTAAGCCTATTTTTACAGATTTCATGAATAAGAGAGTGAGTGGTTTAGAGATATACAAATTGCAATTGTGACACCCCAAAATCTGGTTCACGTTCATGAACCAAACTGCAATGTAATAGGTCTCGGTCAAGTCGGCTAACCTGAACCCAACTCGTGTAAATCTACTGTCAGCATCTTAAGATGAAGATACAAATTGTTATGCATGGATGAATACACATAATCCTAACATGCAACTATATGGTTGACATGAAAACCAATTTACACACCAACAACAATTGCAATAAAATCAATAAAAATTCCAAAAATAAATGCGCAAAGTCAGCCCTAGAAGTGCAATTAGGGGCCACCCTATAAAAACATCATGTACAAACATATATATATATATATATCCGATATTTGCATTCACATAGAATTCAAATCTACTGTATACATTACTATGAATCTGGGTCTCGACCCACTTGTTCATTCTATTCACATTTCACATCGTATCATCATGTTTTGCATTTCATCACATCATTTTCAATATAATAACATCATAAACAAAATATTAAATGTTCTATCATCTGACATATGTGTGTAAGAGATATCACTACTCCTCCATCCAAGCTAGCACATCCAACTCATGCTCATCACCTATATATATTAGAAAAATACATCAATAATGAGTGTTACTGGTCCAAAACAAAACTATAACGAGCTGGCTATGAGAGCTAACTCTCATATGAAAAAAAACATTTGTACATTACACCCGAACTCTCTAAAGGGCACCTATTGAGGAGCGCCAGGGTGTAGACCCGGTAGCATCCCGAACTGACTAATCTATTGATTCCTCTCTCGACATTTTCTCATTTCATTTTCCTGGTCCCTCGAGACTACTGGCATATCCTAGGCCCTCTCCTTCCCTCCATAGTTCTCTTGGCCTTAAGTGCGAAGGCCGAATACTCTTAGGCAGTCACCTTTAGTACCCTTTGAACCACAAGTCCGGACATACGTTGTACTTAACTATACCTGTAAACCTCTACATTCTCCGGGGTGTGAGGAACTCAAACCCTGAGTTGTCAAGATCCCTCAGGAATGGAATAACCCGCTCACTTATCCAGAGCCCGCTTTCACTAGCCCATGCACCCGCTCATAGTATGTGTGAATCGGTTTTCTCATCTCTCGTCTCATTGAAATAAGATAAATTTATATATTTAGGCCTAGGAAGGGATTTATATAATAGGCTCGAAGGCAACCTATAGTGGATTTTGTTTTCCAAAATATACTTGAGGGATCTCATCCTCAAGGGTTATTAATTCCGAAAACTGGTTGATAAAAGGCCCTGGGATAAGTGGGATCCAATAAAATGCCACTTAACCCACCCTACAAGTAACAAAACGAACATACAATAAAATAGAGCATATAATAGGGAACGAGTCGTAAATGGACTTGGCAGAAACTCGAAGCGTATTCTCACGCCTAGGCGGCAAGCTCCTACTTCGTTCCTACACAACAAAACTAAATACTAATGTCGAATATAATGCATGAATACTACACTCCTCATCAATCCATGCAAGACAACCATAACAATTTTCGTTTATGTCTCAACCTAGGGCATTCATTCATAAAAACTATATAAGTAATTTATGAATTAATTGTCTAACCCTAATTCACCATTATCATTCGTTAACTTGCATTTAAATTTAAGATAGCATCTATTTAAAATCACATCATTTGCATTACAAGAAGATCATAAAATAATTCATTACCAAATAAAATTGGAAAAACTTCAATACCAAATTGTCAGTCACACGGTGATGGGTTGCAATTGCCAACTGTTGCCGAAGCAAGGTGACAGTGGCTCAAGGCTGGGTTGGTGGAGTTGGTGCCCTCATAGCCAGGTTACCATGGCCGGTGGCTTCTATCCTATGGAAAAGTTGACACGGCCGCTGCAAGAAGGGTCAGAAAAAGGGGGCGGCTAGGTGGAGTGGTTGGCTAAGAAATGGATGGCCTGGGCAAGGGTGGTAGCAGTGAGTCAACAATTGAAATAGATCGTTGAGGCAGCGCTAGTCGTCGGCGCCAAGAATGTGGTCAGCTAAGCCAAAGGGTACCAAAAGATGGGATTTTGATTGGGGAGGAGATTGGCACAATTGAGGTCATCTAGGTAACGAGGAGGGGATGAGGAGGATTATGGAGGTGCAATACAGACTGGCGGCGGAGCCAGTCACTGGCGGCAGAAACTTGCAGCGGCAGCTTCATTTCCAATGTCGTCATGCATCTGATGGATGGGATTGGGATGGTGGCGGTAAAGTCGAGGGAAGTGTGGGGGAGGGTGGCCGGAGCCCGTCGCTGGAGTTGATGACCGGCGACGGCAGCAGTGACAAGGTCATGGCCGGATTGAGTGAGGATTGTGGGGAGGTGGAAGGGAAAAAGGAGAAGGGAGTTGGACGGGGAAGGACCGGGAAGGACCGAACGTGTTATATTCTCTACCCGGTTAATTATTTACCCATTTTTTTATTTACCCAATTAAATGAAATATGGGTGTAGGGGTGTTTTCACATACCCTAGTCGTCATTTTCATTTTTATAAATTTTGAAAGAGGACATCATTTTTAGTGTAGTCTTCCTCACCTTAGCCGCCTAGTTCTCCTCTTCCTTATCGGTGCTTCTTCCTTTCTTGGGGTATCCTTCCTATCTCCCTCTTCTTAATTTTCTTGCATGCATATTTTTAATTGATAGTAAGCTTGTAAATCATGGGAATTAAAGTTGTAAATCAACAAGAAAAGAACTAACTTAAAAACTGGAATCCCGTCCATGGCCGAGTAATCAGAACCTTTGGCAAGATGGGCGACCATAAGAACAATTGCAAGGCAATCCCTCACACCACGACGATCACTCTTGCTGCTGGGTCAAAGGGAGGGCTCGCCGTATCCAAGGTTTCCAAGTGGTGGTGGAGTTACAGCTGTTTGTGGGTGGAGTTGCAAGGGGTGTTGATGGTGATGGCAGTTCCTATGAAATAGATGTTGTAATGGAAGATTCAGAGGGGTAGACGCTGGTTGTGCTTCATCGACGGCATCATGGGTTCCACCACAGTAGTTCAGGCCGCCAGAACAAACCACAGCGGACGACCTTCTTGCTGGAATTCATGGCGATGAAGTGCAGAAGTGAGGAGAATGACCATACTCCATGCAATGTCCAAAGGTGGCTGATCCTTACTGTTTTGAGGATGGCCTGAGGTCGTGAAACATCTAAATTTGAGCAAGGTGCAAGAAAGGAGGGGTCTTGAGGCTGGGAGAAGAAGAACAAGTCTGGTATTGGGTGCAGGACAGTGTTCACCTTGGATTGCTGCTGTAAACAAAATTTTATGCTTTATCGCTTGCTGTTTTTATTTTGTTGTTGATGTTTAGTTGGGATGTTTATATGGTTGTTCAATTGGATTGTTGGGGAAGTAGTTAGTGAAGGACGTGGTCTGGTTTTGAGTGAAGAAGAAGAAAGACAATCTGTTTTTGGGTGCAAGGATAGAGTTTGGAGGAGAAAGAGCGTTGGTGAAGAAGAAGATGACAGCTTTGTAAATATGGGTTAACTCGACACCGACTCGAGTTAAAAAATAATTATAACTCGTAATAAATCTTTAAAAATAATTATTCTAATGGGTTATGGGTAAAGTTGGTAAACTAATTAATTACTTTACGAAATCATCACAAGTAATAAAAATACGGCAATGATAAACTGTCGATAATTAATCGGCGCACTACAAGTGATTAAATTAAATCGGAAGATTATAAGTAATTAATAAAATAAAAATTTTACCTTTACTATTAAATTTAATATTAGGAAAATAAAGTGATTATTTTAATAACAAGTCAGTAATGTAGAAAATGGGTTAATAAATTATAATCGAGTAAAAATCACAAGGGTTGAACCTAAATAAGCAAATGAAAATAAATAAAGTTCGAATATTTATTTAGATGAATAATTTAAAATAATTAGTAATATCTTTGAATTAGGATAATACAAATTATTTTAAATAATTGAATCGAACAACTTAATTAATTAAATTGCTATGAATAATGATAGCGATTAAAAATTATAAACGAAGGAAAATATACTAATAATAGTAATTAAATATTTTTTATAAGTTGTTAATTATTTTATCATTTGTTAAGTTTGAATCATAATTTAGATAATTAATTTAAAATCTATAGTAGGATTTAAATAATTATGTCCCATGAATAATTTAATATTTAATATTGTTGAATTTTAATAGTGATATATGTATATATATATTAGGCATTTAGTTGGATGCATTTATACTTGAATAAAATTATACTTATGTATAATTTTATGTTCTCGTTCAGATTAGGATCGTTGGTCACAGCTGCGAGTTCTCTTACGAACTATCCAGCCCCATATAATTATTTGAAATGTTGTATTTTCCCTTATTGGCAACCCTGGTCGGCCTGAGCCCAGATTCGACCGCCATGTATCGAGTGCAACCGGGGTTAAGGAATTGATTCAGTCTGACACGGGGCCGCACCCTTAAAATTACTATGTGGGAGTTTTGGTCGACTTTAGTATCTAACCACCATGCACTGGTATGCAGCCGGGGTCGACTTAATTCGGCACAAGGCAGCATCCCCTGAAAGATTGAACACATGTCCCCATACCGAAAGGGCAACAGGGCGCAATGGCGCAAGACGGCTCATTATGCACTTGTGATATTGAGAGGGTGAGTCAAGGGCAAACATCGGTAACTACAGGCCGTTGGCCACGTTGCGTGTGTGCGCATGCATGAGATGGTAGTTGGATGGGGTGGCCACACCTCCCAACATATAACGAGCTTGGCATAGACTCATAACAACTAAAAGACTCTTGAAACAATAATGGGGATTTTATTGACTTGTTTTATTTAACTATGCAGCTTAGTGGTTTTATCACTAACATGGAATTGCCTCCGCAGGTGAGCAACTTTGGACTGAAGAATAAAAGTGACTTAGATTGGTGAATTGATACTAAAAATTGGACTTGCTTATTATTCTTTTGTGTTATAAATGTGGCCATGGGAAACAGTCTGAAACTGTGGGATGGTTATTTTATATTTTAGATAACATGGTTTATTGTTATGATTTATATTATATATTGCCAGACTTATTTGCTGTTTTTTAATTCATGCTCTGGAATGTTATGTTTACATCAATTACATTTTTAGGTAACACCCGGTCCGGTTCGGGCTGGCTGTTACAGGTGGTATCAGAGCACGGTTTCCCACTAGCTCACAAATTATGACTCAAGTACCTTGTTGAAAAGTCCAGTAATTATCTTTTCCCAATGTTTTATGTCATTAATTAACAAATTCATTCACTAATAAACCTAAGTAATAACTGAAAGAGAACATATTAATGAAGCATGATGGGAAAAAATTTTCGACGTTTCAGATGGCAGCCACTCGTAGACAGACAAACCGATCTACTCCGTCAAGTTCGAACACAGAGAATGTATTGGCCCAAATCATGACGGCCATAAGGGGACTGGCGCAGGCTTCATAAAATACAAATTCTATGGTACAGATCATTGTTCAGTGGTTACTGGGAGTGGTAGCAGGGAATGGAGCCTCAAACTCAATAGCCGGTCCCAGAATCAGCCCGGATGGTGGTCAGGGAAGTGCCCAAGGGCGGGCAGGGTTAGCTGATCTGAGCGAGAAAGGGGAGCGTCCAAACCCAGTGCCACCAGTAGTTTGACAAGTGATGCCGCTTGCTATTGATGAGAGTGGCCGTTACACTGTGAAAAAGTTCAGGAAGAATGGAGCTGAAGTATTTGTCAGAGGGATCGATCCAATGAAGGCGGAGAACTAGATAGACATTACCAAAAAAATGTTCAGGGCTTTGTTTGTTCCCCACCGCCATCAAGTGAGGTTGGCAATATGCATGCTTTAGGAGGAAGCATCTTGCTGGTGGGAAATTCATGGAAAAAACCACATTCCATCAAAATTGAGTTGTTTGGTGAGGGTTGTAAAGCTTTTTTGGCTAACTTAGTTGAGCCTGAGCCCAAAACCAAAGAGTTGTCCATGAGTCCTGTGGTAGTAGAGTTTTCTGATGTAATCCCAAACAAACTTCCAGGGTTACCTCCTAAGCAGGCAGTGAAGTTCGCCATTGACATAGCACCTGGAACAACACCAATTTCTAAAGCACCATACTGCATGGCTCCAGCAGAACTCAAGGAGTTGAAGAGTTAATTAGAAGAGTTATTGTAGGTAGGTTTCATTCGACCAAGTACTTCGCCCTGGGGAGCCCTTGTTCTGTTTGTGAAGAAGAAAGATGGACCACTTCAGCTGGGTATTGACTATCGCAAACGTAATCAAGTGACAGTCAAGAATCGGTACCCCTTACCGAGGATTGATGATTTGAGTATTTTCTAAGGTATACTTGTGGTTTGGTTATCACTAGTTGCGAGTAAGGGAGTTAGACATATAGAAAATGGCTTTCCAAACTCGGTATGGACATTATGAGTTTATGGTCATGCCATTTGACCTGACAAATGCACTAGCGGCGTTTATGTTACTCATGAATAGAGTATTTCACGCATACTTGGACACATTTATTATTGCGTTTATGTGAAGCACCAGTTCATTACTCTTCAAGTTCTGAGAGAAAATCAACTGTTCGCCAAGCTCTCAAAGTGTGACTTCTGGTTGAAGGAGGTAAACTTCCTATGTCATATTATCTCAAAGGCCGGAATTGCAATGGATCCATCAAAAGTGAAAGCAATCACTGATTGGCCACAACCTAAGTTGGTCACTGATATTAGAAGCTTCCTTGGTTTACCGAGTTACTGCAGGAAATTTATTAAAGAGTTCTCCTTAGTAGCATCGCCAATGACCAAACTCACAAGGAAGGGAGTCAAGTTTGAATGGTGTAGTAAGTGTGAGGAGAGTTTCCGGTCTCTGAAGAAGAGTCTAACAACTGCACTAGTCTTGACACTGCCCAATGGTACTGAAGGATTCGTAGTCTTCATGGATGTGTCCCTGTTAGGTTTAGGATGTGTCCTTATGCAGGAAAGTAAAGTGGTGGCCTATGCCTCTCGTCAATTGAAGATTCATGAGCAAAATTATGCAACCTATAACTTGGAACTGGCAGCATTGGTTTTTGCCCTGAAAATTTGGTGACACTACCTATATGGATCCCAGTTCGAAGTATTGACTGACCACCAGAGTTTGAAGGATATCTTCACCCATTATGGCCTTAACCTTAGACAGAGGTGGTGGCTAGAGTATTTGAAGGACTATGACTTCCAAATCTTATACGATCCAGGGAAAGCGAATGTGGTAGCAGACGCATTGAGTCAGAAGGGGAAGGTGGACAAAGTCGGCAGCTACATAGACTTTTGGCAATGTCGGCAGAAGTGGTGGCTATCAACCCTATGGAGCAACTAACTGGGTTATTAGCAAATTTGGTTATTTCCAATGATTTAGTTGACCGTGTTAAGCTAGCAAAAATGGGTGATGAAGAGCTGAATGAAATGTTGGACAAGGTTCCAGACATTGTAGTTGATTCCAACAGTGTGATCATATTTAATGAAAGATTGTGTGCAGCCAAGGATGATGCACTAAGGCAGAATATCTTAGAGGAGGTTCATCGCTAAAAGTTCTCGATACACCCTGGAGTTACTAAAATGTAACAGGATTTGAAGCGAACCTACTCGTGGAATGGGATGAAGAGGGATGGTGTAGATTTTCACTCCAAGTGTCATACTTGCCAACAGATCAAAGCCCAACATCAACTACCTTGGGGACTATTGCAACCATTAGAAATACCAACCTGAAAATGGGTGTGTCACATTCGATTTATTGCAAAGCTCCCAAGGACTCATAAGAAGCATGACTCCATATGGGTAGTTGTGGACCAGCTAACTAAGGTAGCTCACTTCATCCCCATGAAATCAATGAGGATGGCGGAATACCTGGCAGGATTGTATGTCGACAATATTGTCAAGTTGCATGGGATTCCAAAGCAGATAGTCTCCAACCGTGATCCCCTATTCACCTCACATTTCTAGGAAGTTTTCCAAAAAGCCATGGGGACCCAAATCAAGCTGAGCAAACCATATCATCCTCAAACTGATGATTAGAGTGAGAGGACTATTCAAACTTTGGAAGATTTGTTAAGAGCTTCCATTTTTGACTGGGGAGGTGACTGGGAGAAACACTTAGCCTTGGCTGAATTCACCTACAATAACTCTTACCAAGCTAGTATAGGGATGGCACCATTTGAAGCCTTATATGGTAGACCCTGCAAATCTCCATTGTGCTGGCTCGAGTCTACCTAAGCAGTTATCGTCAGGCAAGAGATGGTGAGAGAAGCAACTGAAAAGGTGAAACTCATTCATCAAAGACTGAAGGCAGTTCATGATTGACAAAAGAGTTATGCTGATACTCGAAGGAAGGACCTAGAGTTCCAAGTTGGGGAGTTTGTGTACCTAAAGATATCTCCTACGAAGGGGGTGATCAGATTTAAAATATTGGGGAAGTTGAAGCCAATATTCATAGGATTGTTTCCAATCCTAGATCGAGTTGGAAATTATGCATATAGATTAACATTGTCACCAAGCCTCGTTGGAGTACACAATGTTTTCCATGTGTCAATGCTAAAGAAATATGTATGAGATGAAGATCATATCATCACCAATTTTGAAGACTTAGAACTACAATCAGATTTAACCTATGAGGAAAAGCTGCTTCACATCATGGCAAGAGAAATAAAGACACTCAGGAACAAGAAAATTCCTTTTGTAAAGGTACTGTGGAAAAATCAGGGGTTAGAGGAAGCTACATGGAAGACTGAACAAGAAATGACAAGGATATACCCTAGCCTATTCATGACATAAGATTTCTTATGATTGTAGTAGCACAAACCTATACCGAATAAATAATTAATCGCGATTGTCCTGTAATCATGACGGTTCCTATTGCCGTATAATATTTTGGGGACGAAACATTTCAAAGTTGGGGAGATTGTAAAGACGGTGAAAAAAATAATAATAATATATTCGAACTCGGTCCGGGAATGACCGAATGTGTTATATTCTCTACCCGGTTAATTATTTACCCGGTTAAATGAAATACGGTTGTAGGAGTGTTTTCACATACTCTAGCCATTATTTTTATTTTTATAAATTTTGAAAGAGGACGTCTTTGGTGTAGTCTTCCACACCTTAGCCGCCTAGTTTTCCTCTTCCTTACCGGTGCTTCTTCCTTGCTTGGGGTATCCTTCCTATCTCCCTCTTCTTAATTTTCCTGCATGCATGTTTTTAATTGATAGTAAGTTGTTAATCATTGAATTAAAGTTGTAAATCAACAAGAAAAACAACTAACCTGAAAACTGGAATCCTGTCCATGGCCGAGTAGTTTGAAACATTGGCAAGATGGGCGACAGTATGAACAATTGCGAGGTAGTTCCTCACACCCCTACGACCTCTCTTGCTGCTGGGTCGAAGGGAAAGCTCACCGTGTCCATGGTTTCCAAGTGGTTGTGGAGTTACAGATGTTTGTGGGTGGAGTTGCAAGGGGTGACAATGGTAATGGCAGTTGCTCTGAAATAGATGCTTTAATAGAAGATTCAGAGGGGTAGACGCTGGTTGTGCTTCATCGACGACATCATGGGTTCCATCACAGCAGTTTAGGCCACCGGAACAGTCCACATTGGACGACCTTCTTGCTGGAATTTATGGCGGCGAAGTGCAGAAGTGAGGAGAATGAACATACCCCATGCAACGTCCAAAGGTGGCCGATTCTTACTGTTTTTAGGCCGGCCTAAGGTTGTGGAACATCTGAATTGGAGCAAGGTCCAAGAAATGAGGGGTCTTGAGGTTGGGAGAAGAAGAACAAGTGTGGTTTTCGGTGCAGGACGGTGTTCACCTTGGATAGCTGCTGTAAAGCACGAATTTTATGCTTCATCGCTTGCTGCTATTATTTTGTTGTTGACGTTTGGTTGGGATGTTTATATAGTTGTTCAATTGGATTGTTGGGGAAGTAGTTAGTGAAGGACGTGGTCTGGTTTTGAGTGAAGAAAGAAGACGGACCTGTTTTTGGGTGTAAGGATGGAGTTTGGAGGAGAAGGAGCATTGGGGAAGAAGAAGATGGCTGTTTTATAAATATGGGTTTTGTATATATATCATTTCCAAAAATATTAAATATTAAATTATCAACAAATCTAGTGAGATAATTAATTATTCCTGTGACATAATTATTTAAGTCCTACTTCACATTTTAAATTAATTATTTGAATCATATTTAATACTTACCAATTGATAAAATAATTATTACTAATAAACAAGTATTTAATTTTCCTTTGCGATGATGATTACTTAACCCTAATCTTGATGAATTAGTTTACAGTTATAATTTTTTAATCACTACTATTATTTATAGCAATTTAATTAATTAAGTTATTCGATTAAATTATTTAAAATAATTTTTATTATTCAAAAATATTATTAATACAATTATTTTAAATTATTCGACTTAATAAAGATTCGAACTTTATTTATTTTCATTATTCTCTTCATGTTCGACGCTAGTGATTGCTATCCGACTATAGTTTAATAACCCATTTTCTATATTACTTACTCGTTATTAAAATAATCACTTTATTTACCTAATATTAAATTTAATAAGGTAAAGGTAAAATTTTTTATTATTAATCACTTATAACCGTCTCATTTAATATAACCGCTTTTATTACGCTGATTAATTATCAACCGTTTATCATTACCGTATTTTTATTACTTATGTCCATGGGTTATGAGCATGTATTGGTGAGAGATAATTTCAAAAATGGGCATGTATTGGTGAGACCTAGGGCTATTCGATTTGCTACTCACTTTTTGACACTTGTTAGTTTCTTAGACCATAAACAGGCATTGTAAACCTGGGTTGTCCGCCAATTTTTATTGTCAGTTCGGTTGTTAGCTAAATCGGTTAGTAGGGTCCGACCTTTCATGTTGTGGATCGTATATAACATGCTATAAGTTGCCCGGCCTTAGCGTCCTTCGGCGTTCGGTATTGTGAAGATCCCTCAACTTAGTCCCATATCTAATACCTACTGGGAGAAGATCCTGTTTATAAGTGGGAATGGACTATAGATCTTTAACTTCCGGGGTACCCAATTTAAAGAAATGACTTAGCCCATTACATTGCACTTTGGGCTGGGTCGTTACAAATGGTATCAGAGCCGACCTGGTTCCGTGTTAGATGGTGGGCTACACTAGGGACGTTGGCTAGGCTGCCGGTTACGGGCTAGAAAGGTCGTGGGCTGGGGCTAGCAACGGGCCAAGAATAGGCATTTCGGGGACGAAATTTCCTAAGGTGGGTGGATTGTGAGATCCCTCAACTTAGTCCCACATCTAATACCTATTGGGAGAAGATCCTGTTTATAAGTGGGAATGGACTATAGATCTTTAACTTCAGGGGTACCCATTTTAAAGAAATGACTTAGCCCATTACGTTGCACTTTGGCTGGGTCGTTACATGTATGCATATTAGATGCAATACACTCAGATTTTTCATGTTTGGTCCAATTTAATTGAATATAGTTAGATGTTAGGACTGTGTCCCTCGTGTATCCTTTGTTTGTCCCTCAATGAAACTTGGTCCACACCTTACTCTATGTCTCAGTAGCACAGTAACCAAATTTGGGGCTATTTGGGTGGGTTCCCAAGTTTATTTATAAATTTTAAATTTGTTAGGGTCAAGATTGCTCCAGAAACAGCCCATCCAGTGACCCAATTTGTAAAATCAACTTAGGCCCATTTACAAAGTAAATTTGGCCTATCTCTTATTGAACTCAAGCTACGAGTGTTAGCTAACTAGGCCCACTGACCCAAGCCCATTTGGAGTCCTCTAACCCATGAGCCTTCTTACAAAATTGGTGCATAGCCCAGGAACACTGTTCCAACACCGTAGGGCCGAGCTTAATGGGCCTTGTTCCCCATCATTAGCTCATGCGATAGCCATAGTGGAATTTACCTATGAAACTTAGAGTGTAAGGGACAACCCATCCAAATTTTATCCCATTTAGACAGTGTTAGACCCATCCAAAAAATCGTGACACCCATCCAAATTTAACCCATGAACCCTAAAATTGATTAAAACCCACTAAGTGAAGGTGAAGCCAAAACCTTAATTAAGTTATCTAATAAGGTTTAACACCTTTCTTAGGATCTAATTAAGAAAACTAAGTTATGTTGAGTGTTGAGCTTGTGTGGAAGCTTTGCCACTAACCAGATTCTTATTCGGTTCCATCTCCATGATAGGTATCGTAGATCAGCTCACCAACTAGAATACGGAGCTCTACTCATTCAGGTCCATAGGACTGTCCTTTGCTTGATCTTTGGTTGACTCCTTGCCTATCGAGTTTAACCGTGTTTTAGAGGTAGGACGGCATCAGCGCTGTTTCATTGAATCCCTCGAATGTCAGGCCATTTAGTCGTATTTTCTAGACATGTTTAATAAGACTATAAGGATGAGATCCCTTATTCGATTTCGAGCTGAAGCACTAGAAATGTATCAACCAGCCCAAACTGGACCGGGTGTTACTTAAAAATATAGTTAATGTAAATGTAACCTTCCAGAACACGAATTTAAATACAACAACTAGTCTTGCAACATATAATATAAATCATAACAATAAATCATGTTCTCTAAAATTTAAAATAACCGTCCCACAGTCTCGGACCGTTTCCCATAGACACATTTATAACACAAGAGAATAATAAGCAAGTTCAACTTTATTATCGATTCACCATACCTGGGTTGGTAAAAGAACCACCAACCACACGTCTATTCTTTAGTTCCAAAGCTGCTCACCTGCGGAGGCAATTCCGCGTTAGTGATAAAACCACTAAGCCGCATAATTAAATGAAACAAGTCAATATAATCCCTATTATCATTTCACTTGTTTTTATTATTATTATTACACAAGTAATGAGTAATTATCCCTCAGGTCATTCTGAGATTAGTAATTTGTCTCTTAGGTCATTTTGAGATTAGTAAAATTCGACACCCAGCTCATTCTGAGATTAGAAAACGTCTCCCAGCTCATTCTATGATTAGCTGGTCTCTATGTTCATTTTGAGATTACTCATGGTCTCCCAGTTCATTCTAAGATTAGAAATCGTCTCCTAGCTCATTCTAAGATTAGGTGATCTCCCAATTCATTTTGAGATTAGTCATGGTCCCCCAATCTATTTTGAGGTTAGTCATGGTCTCCCAGTTCATTTTGAGATTAGAACATTGTCTCTCAGCTCATTCTGAGATTAGGTGGTCTTCCAAGTTATTTTGAGATTAGTCATGGTCTCCCAGTTCATTCTAAGATTAGAAAATTGTCTCCCTACTCATTCTGAGATTAGGTGGTCTCTCAATTCATTTTGAGATTAGTCATGGTCTCCCACCTCATTCGGACATTAGATATTGTCTCCCAGCTCATTCTGAGATTAGTGCCGACAAGGGCTACCAATTTGGGAAAATAAAACATTTCATATAGTTATACCAGTTTGGGAAAATATAATATTTAAAATAATTATACGGACAATACAACATTCCAAATAATTATACGGACAACATCACATTTCAAATAATTATACGGACACATATTTCAATTTTAAAGGTGCGGCCCCGTGTCGGACTGAGTCAATTCCTTGACCCAGATTGCATTACAATGCATGGTGGTCGAATCTAGGCTTAGGCCGACCAGGGCTGCCAATAAGGGAAAGTACAACATTTCAAATTATTATACGGACCCGGATATTTCGAACTCGCAGCTGCGACCAATGATCCTAATCTAAACGAGAATATAAAATTATACATAAGTATAATTTTATTTGAGTAGGAATGCATGCAACTAAATATCTAATATATATATATATATATCATTTCCAAAAATATTAAATATTAAATTATCAACAAATCTAGTGAGATAATTAATTATTCCTGTGACATAATCATTTAAGTCCTACTTCACATTTTAAATTAATTATCTGAATCATAATTAATACTTAACAATTGATAAAATAATTATTACTAATAAACAAGTATTTAATTTTCCTTTGCGATGATGATTACTTAACCCCAATCTTGATGATATTAGTTTACGGTTATAATTTTTTAATCACTACTATTATTTATAGCAATTTAATTAATTAAGTTGATCGATTAAATTATTTAAAATAATTTTTATTATTCAAAAATATTATTAATACAATTATTTTAAATTATTCGACTCAATAAAGTTTCGAACTTTATTTATTTTCATTATTCTCTTTAGGTTCGACGCTAGTGATTGCTATCCGACTATAGTTTAATAACCCATTTTCTATATTACTTACTCGTTATTAAAATAATCACTTTATTTACCTAATATTAAATTTAATAAGGTAAAGGTAAAATCTTTATTTTATTAATCACTTATAACCGTCCGATTTAATTTAACTGCTTGTATTACGCCGATTAATTATCGACCGTTTATCATTACCGTATTTTTATTACTTATGTCCATGTCGACTTCGTCTAATAATTAATTAGTTTAGTAACTTTAACCCATAACCCATTAAAATAATTATTTTTAAAGATTTATTACGAGTTCGAATTATTTTTAACTCGAGTCGGTATCGAGTCAGGTGTTATTTACGATGTTGGTATTATTATTTAACTTGAACTGTGTCGAGTCAAGCATTATTTACAAGTTTGCCACCAAAGGTAATTTTCTTCTTCTTCTTCTTCCCCGGCGCCATCCCCTGTTCCCGACAGCAGCTGCCGCCGGCAATCGTCTCTGGCCGCCGTTAATCGTCGCCGCCCAGACTTGCCATGCCATTGCGGTGTCGCCCCGGCCAACTCCAACCGCCTTCCAGCCGCGCCGACGCCCACATCACCTTCCTAGCGGCGCGCTCACATCGGTGATTCCACCGCCGGCGAGCGTCGCCGCCTCAACTGGGTGGTCGCCTCATCACCCTCGACCACCTATCGACTTTCCCCGGCCAGATTGGAACCCGTCGCCACCCAGGACGGCCGGATTTCTTCCCCCACCGCCGTCGCCTCTGTTTTTGCCGCCGTCCTCTGTTTTGGCCATTTACCACCCCAGGCCGACATCCACACACGTGAGATCGACCCTACACTGATCGACGAAGAGAGTAGGATCATCTTCCGACGTCGAAACGACCGTCGCCACCGATTCCCGGCGAAACCTCGCCTGTGCTTACCCATCTCGCCGAAACAGGGGACTCGTCGGCCAAGCTAAACTTTAATTTCTGTTTAGTTTCTTTCTTGTTGATTTTGAACTTTAATCCTCACGATTATAAAGCTTATTATCAAATTAAAATATGTATGCAAGAAAATTAAGAAGAGGGAGATAGAAAGAATACCTAAGCAAGGAAGAAGACATGCCGGCAAGGAAGAGGAGAAAAAAATGCGAATGAAGGCTAGGGTGGAGGACGTCCTTCATAAAATAAAATGAAATGACGGCTAGGGTATGTGAAAACACCCGTATTTCACTTAACCGTGCCGGGTAAATAATAAAATGGGTAAATAATTAACCGGGTAGGATTTACCGGGTATTGGACATAACACGTTCTGTCCTTCCTAAACCGCGTTCGCGTTTTTTTTGTTTTCACGATCTTTACAAGGAATATATGATACAAGCCTCTTCCCTAAACCTATTATATAAGTATGCGTATTTTTACAGATTTTACGAATAAGAGAGTGAGCGGTACAGAGATATATAAATCACACTAGCACTCCTTCAAACCTCTGATGTAGTGTGGTGTATGAGGGTACTACATAACGCAACACATTTCTTAAATTTGTGGCACTGACTTAGCTACTCCTTTTGCCACTCGAATATCGTGGTGGGTGTAATGTGGAGGATGTGAGGGCGTAAGCGTTGTATGTATGAATATGAATATTAGCCGTGCATGCGAGCCGACACTTGTTTATGTATGTTTGCTTACCGCCCAATGTAAGGCAATTCTGAAGTTTTTTAAGTTTTTGTGGGTAATGGAATACCCATTTGCCAACTTGCTATTTTACCAGTAGTTATTCGGACCAGTAGTTAAATTCATTAGATTGCTGACATGGTTTTCTATTATATGTAGGTGAGGTTCCCCGGTGTGGTCGACTTAGGTGCATGGATCAGATGGCTCAGTGGCGGTGGTGGCAGGGGCCCTGTGTTATGTTGTTTGCTTTAAACCATGTATTTTGTATGACAGGCATATGCCCAAACTATGTCAACCTTGTACGATTAAGATGTATGCTATGATGGTTGTGCTAGCATCTTCTAACTTTATATTATTTGAATTTACTATGGCGTTATAATACTTAGGGGCAAGGCTAACCATCGTCTGCAAGGTATATAAGCCCCCGAGTCCTGGAACATGATGAGGAGCTAAGTCAGGTACATGAAACATGTTTGGCTGCAGCTGTTTATGTGTTAGAGTAATGTGGGTGGAGGAGCTTACGATTCACACTACTTGAAGACCCAGGTGAAGTACGGGTGTTAGGATTTTATGCCCTGATACTTGATGATGTTGTGTAATTCTCTAACGCTTTAATTATTGCTCGCTTACGATTCACACTACTTGAAGACCCAGGTGAAGTACTGGTGTTAGGGTTTTATGCCCTAATACTTGATGATGTTGTGTAATTCTCTGACGCTTTAATTATTGCTCGCTTAGGGTATATGGAATAAGTAACCATGACCCTTGTTTAAATACTCGCATTATCTTCATGTGACAAATAAGAAGACCTAAGTCAATCACTTGAACTAACTAGTAAGAATATGACACACGCAACAATAACATGCAACCTCAAAACTGTAGCAAGGGTGCGCTTCTTGCACACTTAGGAGTGATCATCAAAATTTTAAAGTCACCGTTCATAGTTGTCGGGATGGTTCTACCTCTGTTAGGCCTAGGTGTGTTCATATAGGAATCCTTTAAGTCTAAGATATGCCTTTGTATTATGAACTCTGCACACATTCTATGAAAACCAAACCTGGTGTCCATCTTAAGCCTCCACGGAGGGTTGAGATCCACTTTCATAAAGTCTGTACACGATAGCCAAATGAGTAGCTGTCAAATTATAATATTACGAGTCGGTCCACCCTTTGGGCTGAATTGGGGTGTTATAGGCATTGAAAATATATGTCTCCGAAGCATATTCATCATCCAAGTATGCAAAAGAAGAGGATGGAATAGAAGCTGAAAAGGTTGTCTTAAGTGCAAATTTTTGTAAGAAGACGGAAGTTGTTCATAAAACAACTGAGCCACTTATTAGATTTTTGAGATTGGTGGATAGTGATAATAAACCTTCAACGCCATTTGTTTATGATGAAATGCAAAAGACTATATAAGAAATAATGTAAAACCCATGACTTGAGTTAGGGTTTTATAGTCTGAACTGGTTCATTTGACTATTATTTCCAGCAACTTCAGAGCACGTGTACCGAGTTGGGCTGGCCTTGAGTTGTGAACCATGAGAGTCATGTGTGCCTAAGTATATGATCATAACCTCAGTAAGATAATAGTAGAATGATGTAACGACCCAACCCAAAGTGCAACATAATGGGCCTAAGTTATTTTTTTAAAATGGTTAACCCAAGTTAAAGATCTATAGTCCATTCCCACTTATAAACATGATCTTCTGCCAATAGGTATTAGATGTGGGACTAAGTTGAGGGATCTCACAATCCACCTACCTTAGAAATTTCATCCCCGAAATTCTCTACATTTGGCCCGTTGCTAACCCCAGCCCATGACCTTCTTTGGCCCGTGACCGGCAGCCTAGCCAACATCCCTAGTCTTGGCTCGTTGCTAACCCCAGCCCACGAACTTCTTTGGCGTGTGACCGGTAGCCTAGCCAACGTCCCTAGTCCAACCCACCATCTAACATGTAACCAGGTTGCTTTGATACCACCTGTAACGACTTAACCCAAAGTGTAACGTAATGGGGCTAAGTCTTCTCTTTAAAATGGTGAACCGAGTTAAAGATTTATAGTCCATTCCTACTTATAAATAGGATCTTCTCCCAATAGGTATTAGATGTGGGACTAAGTTGAGGGATCTCACAAATGAGTTATCAGAATCATATGAGAGAATGCCAGATTTTCTTTATTTATTTTAATTAGGTCGTAGAATTATTTTTAGGTTGAATAATACATTAGGATGCGTGACGGGCAGTTTGGGTCGGTTATTAGTTATAGAGCATGTCATTGTAATCTTGTTATGTGTATAATGTTTTATGGGATTTTTCCCTATTTTTCTTAATTTTTAGAATTAAAACAAGTTTTAATCACTAGACGACCATTCGTTTTCTCATAGACCATTCATTTTTCTCACCGACCATTCATTTTTCTCACCGACCATTCACTTTTCTCACCGACCATTCATTTTTCTCCCTGACCATTCTTTTTCTGCCCAACAACTCGTTTTTCTCATCGGCCACTTGTTTTCTTCCCCCTGACATCTATTTATTCCACACCTCTGACACTGTCACCATCTAGCCGCCACCATCCTCCTTACCCAACTTCTTCTTTTTTCCCTTCCCTCTTCCCCACGATCGTCACTCGAGCCAACCACAACCTTGTCGCCATTGCTGCATGACTGATGATTAGGTATAGAAATTTATCTGACATCATTTGATTGTTTTATGATTTTGGTGTGATTGTAAATAGGTGTTGATTTAAATTTAAATGCATGTTAACAGATGATAATAATCAATTAGAGTTTGAATTTAAAAACATGTAAGTAGAAGTTGTCTTGTATGGATTGATGAGGAGTGTAGCATTCATGCATTATATTGGGTGTTAGTATTTAGTCTTGATGTGTACGTATGGACTAGGTGCTCACCGCCTAGGCGCAAGGACAAGCTCGGAGCTTCTACTAGGTCTGTTTAGGACACGTTTCCTATTTTATGCTCTATTATATTGTGTATTATTTTATTACGTGCAGGACGAGTTAAGTGGCATTTTATCGACTCCCACTTACACCGGGTCACTTAATCTATCGATCTTCAAGATTAATAACCCTCGAAGATGAGAAATCTCGAGTATGCTTTCAAAAACAAGATCCACCACAAGTTTCCTCTGGGCCTATTATATAAATCCCTTCCCATACCTATATTTAGTTTTATTGAGTTTTAGGTGAGATGAGAGATGGGAAAACCGACTCCTACGTACCATGGGCGGGTGCATGTGTCAATCAAAGCAGGCTCTGGATTAGTGAGCGGGCTATTTCAATCCTGAGGGATCTTGACAACTCCCATTTGAGTTCCTCACACTTGGAGAAATGTGGAGGTTTACAAGCATTGTTTAGTACAGTGCATGTTGGAACTTTTGGTTCAAAGGGTACTAAAGGCAACTGTCTGAGAGTGCTTGCTCTTTGTGCTCAAGGCCAGGAGAATTATGGAGGTAAGGAAATGGATTAGGACATACTAGTAGTCATGAGGGACCAGAAAATAAAAGAGAAAATGAGTGAGGCATCAGCAGCAGTAGAACAGTCAGGTAAAGATGCTACTGGGTCTACAGCCCAGTGGCTGCTCAGTAGGTGCCCTTCAGAGAGTTCACGTGAAGTATATGAATGTTTTCTTTAGTATGAGAGTTTGCTCTAATAGCCACTTTGATATTAGTTATATTTTTCGACCATTAATACTCATTACTGACATATTTTTATTATATATGTAGGTGATGATCACGATGAGCCAGCTTGGACGGATGAGCAGTAACGTCTCTTCCATAAATACTTGTCAGATGATAGCAAGTTTAATATTTTGAGGACGATGTAATGAAATGCTATACATGATAATGTGGTGTGATATGATGTACATTGCTGATGATGACATGTTAATAAATATCTATAGACATTGAATAAGTACAACAAGTAAGTCAAGGCCCAGAATTAATGAAAAATGTAAATAGAATACATAGATGGGTCAAGACCCAATTAGGTACGATGAAGGTAAATCAGCACTTGAGTCGAGACTCAATACATAAATGAATTATATAGTCGAATGAATTTATTGTGTGAACGTTTTAGTAATTATTTATATGTGAACACACGTTGATTTGACAGGGTGACCCTTAATTGCATTTTTAGTGGAAACTCAGTCCGTCTTATTTTACGAATTTGTATTGATTTATTTTATCTTAATTGTTTAAAATGTGAATTGGTTGACATGCCATCCATGTAGTAACATGTTTGGTTTATTTTTGTGCATTCATCCATTCATAGCAATAGACATCTTCCATCTTGAAACGTTGAGAGTAAATCACCAAGGTTGGGTTTGGGTTAGCCAACCTAACCAAGGCCAGTGATATTCTGGTTTGGTTCCCTAGCGTGAAACGGATTTGGTGCGTTACTGTAAAGACCGTCAAAAAATATTTTGGACGCAGACGTGTTCCGAAAAGGACCGAACGTGTTATATTCTTAACCCGGTTAATTCTACCCAGTTAATTATTTACCCATTTTATTATTTACCCAATTAAATGAAATACGGGTCTAGGCGTGTTTTCACATACCCTAACCGTCATTTTCATTTTTATAAATTTGATAGAGGACGTTATTTTTGGTGTAAGGGGTATCTTCCTCACCATAGCCGCCTAGTTCTCCTCTTCCTTACCGGGGCTTCTTCCTTGCTTGGGTATCCTTCTTATCTCCCTATTCTTAATTTCCATGCATTCATATGTCTTTTTAATTGATATAAACATGAGAATTAAAGTCTTAAATCAACACACAAAAAAACTAAACGAAACTGAAATTGGAATCCCGTCGATGGCCGAGTAGCCTAAAAATTTGGCAAGATGGGCGACCGTAAGAACAATTGCAAGGCAATCCCTCACACCCCAATGACCTCTCTTGCTGCTGGGTCGAAGGAAGGGCTGACCACATCCCTAGTTTTCTAGTGGGTGGCGGAATTGCAGCTGTGAGGGGGCGGAGTTGCAAGGGTGACGGAAGTGGCAACGTTCTGCTGCAATTGATGCTGTAATGGAAACTTCGGGGGGGGGGGTAAATGCCGGTTGTGCTTCATCGATAGAATCATGGGTTTCTTCACAGTAGTTCAGGCCACTGGAATAGTCCACAACAGACGACCTTCTTGCTGGAATTCATGGTGGCGAAGTGCAGAAGTGGGGGAACAACCATACTCCATGCAACGTACAAAGGTGGTCAATCTTTCTTGTTTTGATGCCAGCTTGAGGTTGTGGAACATTTGAATTGGAGCAAGGTGCAATAAAGGAGGGGTCTTGAGGCTGGGAGAAGAAGAACAGGCTAGGAGTTGGGTGCCATGGTGCAACACATGGTCATCTTGGTTAACTGCTGTAAAACAGGCACTTGAGGCTTCCTCACTGGCTGATTTTATCTTGTTGTTGATGCTTTGTTGGGATGTTTAAATGGTGGTTCAAATGGGTGCCAAGATAAGGGTAGGAGGAGAAGGACGAACCTGCTTTTGGAGAAGAGAAGAATGATGACGGGAAGGAGAAGAAGAAAATTCCCGTTTTTGGCAAACTTGTAAATAATGAATGACTTGACACAGTTCGAGTTAAATAATAATACCAACTCGTAATAAATATTTAAAAATAATTATTTTAATGGGTTATTAAACTATAATCGGGTCACAATCACAAACGTCGAACCTAAATAGCACAATGAAATTAAATAAAGTTTGAAACTTTAATTAGTTAAATAATTTAAAATAATTGTATTAGTAATATCTTTGAATTAGAATATTCAAATTATTTTAAATAGTTTAATCGAACAACTTAATTAATCAAATTTCTCTGAATAATGATAACGATTAAAAATTATAACCGAAGGAAAATATATAAGAATAGTAATTAAATATTTGTTTATAAGTTAATAATTATTAAATAATTTGTTATGTGATAATTATGATTTAGATAATTAATATAAAATGTAAAGTAGGACTTAAATGATTATATCACATGAATAATTAATTGTCTCACTAGATTTGTTGAGAATTTAATATCTAATATTTTTGAATTGTTACATGTTATGTTGTCAAAAATTTTAATATATATATATTAGATATTTAGCTGCATGCATTTCTACTCGAATAAAATTATACTTATGTATATTTTATGTTCTCGTTCAGATTAGGATCGTTGGTCGCATCTGCGAGTTCAAAATATCCAGGTCCGTATAATTATTTGAAATGTTGTATTTTCCCAAGCTGGTAGCCTTTGTCGGCACTAATCTTAGAATGAACTGGGAGACGAGTTCTAATCTCAGAATGAACTGGGAGATAATGACTAATCTCAGAATGACCTGGGAAACCACCTAATCTCAGAATGAACTGGGAGACAATAACTAATCTCAGAATGACCTGAGACTGTCTAATCTCAGAATGAACTGGGAGAAAATTTCTAATCTCAGAGTGGCCTTGGAAAGAATTACTAATCTCAGAATGACCTGAGCGACTTTTACAAATCACAGAATGACCTGAGAGACAATTAGTAATCTTAGAATGACCTTAGAGATAATTACTAAAAGACTTGTGAAACAATAATAAAGATGGGTGAAATGATAATAGGGATATATTTACTTTTTTCATTTAATTATGCGGCTTAGTGGTTTTATCACTAACCCAGAATTGCCTCCACAGGTAAGCAGGTTTGGACTGAAGAATAAAAGTGACTATGGTTTGGAGAATTGATAATAAAAATTGGACTTCCATATTATTCTCTTCTGTTATAGTTGTTGGCTATGGGAAACGGTCCGAGACTGTGGGACAGTTATTTTATCTATTGTCATATGCATCAGAACATGTTTTATTTCTACAATTTATAAATTCTAGACTTATTTGTTGTATTTCAATTCATGTTCTGAAATATTAGCATTACATCAATTATATTTTTAGGTAACACCCGGTCCGGTTTGGGCGGGTCATTATAAGTGTTATTAGAGCACAGTTTGCCACTAACTCACAAATTATGACACAAGTACCTTGTTGAAAAGTCCAATTAGTATCTTTTCCCAATGTGTTGTGTTTTGAATTAAGAAATTCATTCGCTAATAAACCTATGTCCTACCTAGAAAAAACACATTAATTAACCATGATGGTTCGATGTTTCAGATGGCAGGCACTCGTGGACAGTCAAACCGATATGCGCAGTCAAATTCGAACACAAAGAATGTGTTGGCCCAGATCCTGACGGCCATACAGGGACTAGCGCAGGCTTGAGAAAATACAAATTCTATTGTTCAGAATATTATTCAGCGGTTACTGGGAGTGGTAGCAGGAAATGGAGCCTCAAACTCAGCAACAGGTCCCGGAATCACCCCGGATTGTGCTCAGGGAAGTGCCCAAGGGTGTGTAGGTAGACCAGGGCGAGTGAGGGGAGCGTCCAAACCGAGTGCCACCGGTAGTCTGATAGGTGACGTCACAAGCTGTTGATGATAGTGACCGTTACACTATGGAAAAGTTCAGGAAGAATGGAGCTGAAGTATTTATCGGAGGGATCGATCCAATGAAGGCAGAGAGCTGGATAGACATTACCGAAAAAGGGTTTAGAGCTCTGTCTGTGCCCCACCGCCATCAAGTGAGGTTGGCAACATGCATGCTTCAAGAGAAAGCATCCTACTGGTGGAAATCCATGGGAAAAAACCACATTTCATCCGACCAAGTACTTCACCCTATGGAGCCCTTGTTTGTGAAGAAGAAAGATGGACCACTTCAGCTGGGTATTGACTATCGCAAACTTAATCAAGTGAAAGTCAAGAATCGGTGCCCCTTACCGAGGAAAGTGAATGTGGTAGTAGATGCGTTGAGTTGGAAGGGCAAAGTGGACAAAAGTCAGTAGCTAGCTAGACTTTGGGCCACGTCAGTAGAAGTGGTAGCCATCAACCCTTTGGAGCAACCAATTGGGTTATTGGCAAATTTTGTTATTTTTGATGATTTAGTTGATCGTGTTAAGCTAGCACAGATGGGTGATGAGGAGATGAATGAAATGTTGGACAAGATTCCTGACATTGTAGCTGATTCCAATAGTGTGATCAGATTTAGAGGAAGGTTGTGTGTACCCAAGGATGATGCACTGAGACAGAATATCTTGGAGGAGGCTCATCACTCAAAGTTCTCGATACACCCTTGTGTTACTAAAATGTATCAGGATTTAAAGCGAACCTACTAGTGGATTGAGTTGAAGAGGGATGTTATGGATTTTATCTCCAAGTGTCAGACTTGCCAACAAATCAAAGCTCAACATCAACTACCTGGAGGACTATTGCAACCTTTAGAAATACCAACTTGGAAATGGGAGTGTGTCACATGCGATTTTATTGCATAACTCCTAAGGACTCAGAAGAAGCATGACTCCATATGGGTGGTTGTGGACTGACAAACCAAAGTAGGTCATTTCTTCCCCACGAAATCAATGAGGATGGCGGAATACCTGGTAGGATTATATGTTGACAATATTGTCAAATTGCATGGGATTCCAAAGGAGATAGTCTCCGACCACAATCCCCTATTCACCTCACATTTTTGGGAAGCTTTCCAAAAAGCCATGGGAATTCAAATCAAGCTTAGTACAGCATATCATCCCCGCACTGATGGTCAAAGTGAGAGAACTATTCAAACTTTGGAAGATTTGTTAAGAGCTTGCATTCTAACTGGGGAGGTGACTGGGAGAAACACTTAGCCTTAGCTGAATTCAACTACAATAACTCTTACCAAGCCAGTATAGGGATGGGACCATTTGAAGCCTTATATGGTAGGCCTTGTAGATCTCCATCATGCTGGCTAGAGTCTATTGAAGCAATTATAGTCGGACCAGAGATGGTGAGAGAAGCAACTGAAAAGGTGAAACTCATTCAGCATCGGCTTAAGGTAGCTCAAGATCGACAGAAGAGTTATGTTGATACTCAAAGAAGGGACCTAGAGTTCCAAGTTGGGGAGTTTGCGTACGTAAAGACATCTCTTACGAAGGGTGTGATCAGATTTAAAATATCAGGGAAGTTGAGGCCAAGATTCATCAGACCGTTTCCAATCCTAGATCAAGTTGGAAATTGTGCATATAGACTAGCATTACCACCAAGCCTAGCTGGAGTACACAATGTTTTCCATGTGTCAATGCTAAAGAAATATGTACGAGATGAAGGTCATATCATCACTAATTTTGAAGACTTAGAGCTACAATCAAATTTAACCTACGAGGAAAAGCTGATTCGCATCCTGGCAAGAGAAATAAAGACACTCAAGAACAAGGAAGTTCCTTTGGTAAAAGTATTGTAGAAAATCAAGGGTTAGAGGAAGCTACGTGGGAGATTGAACAAGAAATGGCAATGAAATACCCTAGCCTGTTTGTGGCATAGGAGTTTTATATTTGTAGTAGCATGAACTGATCCCGGAGAAATAAATAAAATTAATCATGATTGTTCTGTTGCCCGTTATGATATTTCGGGGACGAAATATTTTCAAGTTGGGGAGATTGTAAAGACTGTGAAAAAAAATTGGATGCAGACGTGTTCTAGAAAGGACCGAACTCAATTTAGGAAGGACCAAACGTGTTATATTCTTTACCCGGTTAATTATACCTAGTTAATTATTTACCTATTTTATTATTCACCCCGTTAAATGAAATACGGGTCTAAGGGTGTTTTCACATACCCTAGCCGTCATTTTCATTTTTATAAATTAGAAAGAGGACATCATTTTTGGTGTAAGGGGGCGTCTTCCTCACCTTAGCCGCCTAATTCTCCTCTTCCTTACCGGGGCTTCTTCCTTGCTTGGGTATCCTTCTTATCACCATATTCTTAATTTTCATGCATTCATATGTCTTTTAATTAATAATAAGCTTGATAAACATGAGAATTAAAGTCTTAAATCAACACAAAAAAGAACTAAACTAAACTGAAACTGGAATCCCGTCCATGTCCGAGTAGCCTGAAACTTTGGCAAGATGGGCAACCGTAAGAACAATTGCAAGGCAGTCCCTCACACCCCGATGACCTCTCTTGCTGCTGGGTCGAAGGGAGGGCTGGCCATGTCCCTGGTTTTCCGGTAGGTGGTGGAATTGCAGCTGCGAGGGGCGGAGTTACAAGGGTGACCGAAGTGGCGACGTTCTGCCGCAATTGATGCTGCAATGGAAACTTCAGAGGGGTAAACACCGTTTGTGCTTCATCGACAGCATCATGAGCTCCTTCACAATATTTCAGGCCACCAGAACAGTCCACAACGGATGACCTTCTCGCCGGAATTCATGGTGGCGAAGTGCAGAAGTGGGTAGAACGACCATACTCCATGCAACGTCCAAAGGTGGCCAATCTTTCCTATTTTGATGCCAGCCTGAGGTCGTGGAACATCTGAACTGGAGCAAGGTGCAAGAAAGGAGGGGTCTTTAGGCTGGGAGAAGAACTGGCCAGGAGCTTGGTTAACTGCGGTAAAGCACGCACTTGAGGCTTCCTCGCTTGCTGATTTTGTCTTGTTTTGGATGCTTTGTTGAGATGTTTACATGGTGGTTCAATTGGGTGCCAAGATAACGGTGGGAGAAAGACGAACCTGCTTTTGGAGTAGAGAAGAATGATGACAGGAAGGAGAACAAGACAATTCCCTTTGGTGGCAAACTTGTAAATAATGCATGACTTGACAGAGCTCGAGTTAAATAATAATACCAACTTGTAATAAATCTTTAAAAATAATTATTTTAATGGGTTATTAAACTATAGTCGGGTAACAATTACAAACGTCGAACCTAAATAGCATAGTGAAAATAAATAAAGTTCAATACTTTAATGAGTTGAATAATTTAAAATAATTGTATTAGTAATATCTTTAAATTAGAATATTCAAATTATTTTAAATAATTTAATCGAACAACTTAATTAATTAAATTGCTGTGAATAATGATAACGATTAAAAATTATAACCGAAGGAAAATATACTAATAATAGTAATTAAATATTTGTTTATAAGTTAATAATTATTTAAACATTTGTTAAGTGTTAATTATGATTTAGATAATTAATTTAAAATTTAAAGTAGGATTTAAATGATTATATTACAAGAATAATTAATTATCTCACTAGATTTGTTGAGAATTTAATATCCAATATTTTTGAATTGTTACATGTTATGTTGTCAAAAATTTTAGTATATATGTATTAGACATTTAGCTGCATTCATTCCTACTCGAATAAAATTATACTTATGTATAATTTTATGTTATTGTTCAAATTAGGATCGTTGGTCGCAGCTGCGAGTTTGAAATATACAGGTCTGTATAATTATTTGAAATATTGGATTTTACCAAACTGGTAGCCTTTGTCGGCACTAATCTTAGAATGAACTGGGAGACGATTTCCAATTTCGGAATGGACTGGGCGACAATGACTAATCTCAAAACGACCTGGGAGACCACCTAATCTCAGAATGAGCTGGGAGACAAATTCTAGTGTCAGGATGAACTGGGAGACAATGACTAATCTCACAATGAGCTAGGAGACAATTTGTAATCGCAGAATGAACTGAGAGACAATGACTAATCTCAGAATCACTTGGGAGACCACCTAATGCCAGATTGAACTGGGAGAAAATTTCTAATCGCAAAATGGCCTGGGAGACAATTACTAATCTCAGAATTACCTGAGAGATAATTACTAAAAGACTTGTAAAATGTTAATAAAGACTGGTGAAATGATAATAGTGATTATATTTACTTGTTTAATTTAATTATGGGGCTTAGTGGTTTTATCACTAACACTGAATTGCCTCACAAGTGAGTAGCTTTGGACTGAAGAATAAAAGTGACCCAGGTTTGTGGAATTGATAATAAAAATTGGATTTCCTTATTATTCTCTTCTGTTATAGTTGTGGCTATGAGAAACTGTCCGAGACTGTGGGACAATTATTTTATCTATTGTCATATGCATTAGAACATGTTTTATTTCTACAATTTATACATTCTAGACTTATTTGCTATATTTCAGTTCATGTTTTGCAATATTATCGTTACATCAATTATATTTTTAGGTAACACCTGGTCCGGTTTGGGTGGATCGTTACTGTTACAAATAAAAGTGGTACATGGCATGAAAGTGGAATGATATAAGTTATTTGTTGATATCACTATTAAGAGATGGGCAAATCAATTTTGTCATCATCTTCATGCTACAACATATATGCTTAATCCTCAAATTCATTATTACCCTGAGTCTATTATTGTATGTTTTCATTTGACTTATGTATCTTTATAACTTTTTTAACAATTTTATGTTTTTTATGTTTAACTTTGTGTAATTTTGTAGCCAATTGAGGTTTATCGTGCATTAAGTGATGTCATTTGTCGTGTGGAACTCGATGAGGTAGTTCTATTCATGACATCTTTTCAATTTAAGATACTATTGTTTTTATTTTTCATATAGAAATGTTTATGTATAACTAAATATGATTACTAATTTTGTTTTAATATTTTTTAGTGGTCTGATTTTGTATCATCAAAAGGAGATTTTGGACATTCTCTTGCAAATACAAAAGGAAAGTCTTTCATCCATGTAAAATCCACCTTTATCCACATTTCATTTTCATAGCAAGCTTATAAGTAAATAATCTTTTTAAATGTAACATCATGGTGGGAGCAACATGGTATAAATTGCCTTAAACTACAAAAGATAACTATTAGAATATTTAATCAAACATCTTCATCATCGGGTTGTCAACATAATTGGAGCACTTTTGACCAAGTACATACCAAAAAGAAAACGACTTGCAAGGAAAAGAGTGAATGATCTTGTATATATTCATTATAACAAATGGGTAAAAGAAAAAATAGTTGAGATGGTGGCAAAAATATGATGTAGTTAGTGACATTTGATGCTAGAAGATTTGTTAGATGAGCGGGTTGGAGAATGGGACAACCAATCACCATCGGTAAGATTAACTTAATTTTACATCACATCTAAGATTTTATGTATAAACTTTTTTAGAATTGAAATATATAGGGTATGATTTTTTTCTATGTAAAATGGTTTCTTTGGTACCAATGTTGACAAGAGTGATGATGAAGACAAAGGAAGGTGCTTTGTAGCAAATAAAAGTGGCAGCACATTGAAAACTACAACAAATGAAGGAACAACCAATGCCAATATGTCAAACAATGCAACCGCAATTGGATCGTGTTCTACTATGTCTGATGGTTTTCTTTGCCTTCCTCTTCCTTAGTTGGACTTAATGCTAATAGAGGACTTCATATGGGTGGGAGTTTTATGCTTCCATTTTATGGGGGGCCTCGTATTGATGCTGGTGAGAGCTCTACTCTTCCCATTGGTGATAGTGTTTCAGACTCCAAAGATGCTTCAGATGATGAATTGGATGACTTAGTATTAACCACGTAAAATTGTGCTAAACCTTAATTTTTTGGACTTCTACTGATAAATTGTTACTATTATTTAATAGAGCACAAATGATGATATGTAAAACCTTACACTTATGGAATTGTGGTCTTCTAATGATAAATAGTGATTATCTTTTTTGTCTATATTAAACTTTAAACTTGTGTATTTGTGTTGAGAAAAATATTGAATCTTCATTTTATGTATTTATGTTATGGGTTGTCAACTTATTGTATTGGACTAATTTAAGTAAATCAATTCTTGTACAATTTTTTATTATTTATGTTATGGGTTGTCAACTTATTGTATTGGACTAATTTAAGTGAATCAATTCTTGTCCAATTTTTTATTAATCGGTCCAATTCGGTGACTCCCTCTTCATAAAACACCAGTTTGAGCTTCCCAATTTGAGTTTTGTCCTGTTCGGGCAATCTCGAGTCAGTTAGAGCGAACTCGAGCAAGACTAGTTTTCAGATTATGAGTACGGGCCCAAATGGCCGTATGAGCATGTTATAGTGGCTAAGTATGCCCGACATGTAGATGATAAGATCATGAGTTATTAGTGTATACAGAGGTAAACAAATTTGGTTGTATATGTTAGCCAGGATTTTAGGACTAGATTTATATCATTGACAGCGTTTAGTATTCGTTTAGGATTTTTTGGGTATCTCATTCCATGCATCACAGGGATTTTAGACCATCAAATTGTGCCTTGTGGGCCCAACTCGATTACGTTTAGGGTTTCGAGGCCCATTTGCCCTTCCTGCCTCAATTCTCTCCTATAGAGTCATTTTTAGAACTCGAGTTAGTTTCGACTTTGGACGATCTTGATCCGAGCTTTCCGTCCATAAGTGTATTGCATATACTCATAGTTGGACCCCACTAGGCCACTAAGTTGTCAGACGCTCAGATCATGCCACGTGGCAAAGTTTGAGTGTCCACTCAATCCTAGCTTCCCATATAGATTTTGAGGTTTTCTCCCATTTTTAGTGTTTTCCACCATTACTGCCGCCACCACTTTGGCTCGCCACCAGTGAGACCCCGGCCTTCCTTCAGTGACCCATTCGATACGGCTGTGATAGTCTAATGGCCGGCTTTCCATTCATACCACTCACGACCTTCAGTGCCGCCGCAATCGCCATAGACAACCGAGTTTTCTATAACTGTTCATCACCGCCGCCACCACCATTTGGCGTTGTTTTCGCCGCCGGTGAGCCACCACCAGCTGATCCGACCACCTCAATGGCTTCCCCTCCCTGAGATCTATAGCTTGGGACCAACATTGTCCACCGCTATGGCCGCGATTGCTGCCAGCGGCGTCGCTACAAATGGTGGCGATGCCGCCCCTTTCTGGCCGTTTTTCGGCCGACCAGCGACCAAATTCCATCGGTCATCACCACCATCACGTTCCTTGTCCTCCACCCTCTCGATCCCAACTAGTGGCGACCCCGGCTATGCCACCGTCGGCGTTCTCCTGTGACTGGCACCATTGCCCTCTGTCCTACCTGTTTGCCCGTTCGCCCAAATCGCAGTTCACCAACCTGCAACTGCATCCACGTGCCCGTGTTCGTGCCCGCATGATCGTGCCCGAGTTCGCTAGCCCTAGGTGACCGGTCCTGTTCATGTCTGCTTAGCCAACCCAGCCCATTTTCTAGCCCGGGTTTGTTCTGCACTTTCGGTTTGGTCTGGTACAACTTGGTTAGGTCAGGTTCAGCCCATTTTTATCCATTCTTGTACTGTTTTCGGTAATTCGAGAACTTCTATATATTAGTTTAGATGCATATTCACATTGTTTAGTATGATTGGATGTTATGATGATTTTTCTTTATATATTGTTTTATTTAGATATTAAATTATTTATTTATTTATTTTTATTTATATGTTTATCATATATGATGAATGTTTAGCATGATTATTTGTTATTATTAATATTATATTTATATATTAATATTAGTCTTATTATGTTTATTAAATTGTAAATTTATTTATTTATTTGTTTACATATTTATTTATCTATTTGTAAGTTCACGTGTATGTTATTATTTATTTGTATTTAATTATGCATCCTTATATTGTATAACTATGATATTATTATTATTATATCATGTTAATGAATATTAACTATTTATTTATTTATTTATTGAATTATTATTTCATTATTTAATTATTCATGTGTATACTAACATGAGTATATATGATATTTACTCATGTTTGCCTGTATATTTATATAGTGTAATTATATTATTATTTTATGATTATGGTATTATTTATGTTCATGTATTTATTATTTACCTAATTATCTATGTGTAGTATTTATTTGTTTATATTATTATTATATATGTCTTGATTTGCGTGCCAGATGTTTAGTTATAGGTTTGTTAGCATTATTTTCTTTATTACGATGTATTGATGATATGAGCACACACCACGAGCATGCATCATATAGAGATGTTAGTATTTTACTTAGTAGTGGGTTCCGATGTAGGTTTCAGAGTCCGGGCTCGCCGTAGATGTGCTGATAAACTTGGAGCTTGGACCATAGGTCCGTAGGGCTCTCCCTCTCTGCTTGACTCCTTGTGTGTCGAGTTTAATCATGTTTTATACGTATGACGGCATCGGCTGCGTTTTATCGGATCGCTCCGATGTCGGGCCATTTAGCCGTGTTTTCTACGCATGTTTAATAAAACTACAAGGATGAGATCCCTTGTTGGTTTTCGAACTAAAGCTCCAGAAATATATGATACAAGCCTCTTTCCTAAGCCTATTATATGAGTATGCGCATTTTTACGGATTTCACGAATAAGAGAGTGAGTGGTATGGAGATATGTATGAATCACACTAGTACTCCTTCAAACCATGAGGTAGTGCAGTGTATGATAGTACTGCGTAATGCAGCACATTTTCAAAATTTGTGGCACTAACTTAACTGTTCCTTTTGCCACTCGAGTACTGTGGCGGGTGATATGGAAGGTGTGAGGGCGTAAGCGTTGTATGTATGTATGAATATGATTATGAGCTGTGCATGCGAGCCGGCAATTGCTTAAGTATGTTTGCTTACCGCCCAGTGTGAGGCAATCTTGAAGTTTCATAAGTTTTCGTGGGTAATGGAATACCTATTTGCCAGCTTATATTAGTTATTTTTCGGACCAGTAACATATCGTTACTGACGTTTTTCATATAATATATGTAGGTCTTGCAAATCCTGAGTCGACTTTGGTGGGAGGACAGATAAACGCTACACACACTTGAGCTCAATGCAGTTATTTACTTTCTTGCTTTTATTTATATTTGATGTGTTTTGATGCATATTTAATAATGTCTTCCATTCTCATGACACCAAGCAGGTTGTTTCGATCTATTTTATCGATCGAGTCATACTAACCGATAACTTTAAACATGACTCGACTCGATCATAACATTTCTAATTCGGTTCTTAAGTGAACCAAAATTGGGGTGTTACAAATTGGTATCAGAGCCATGTCTTGGTCGATTGAGATGGAAGACTTTTGTTTTGAGCCAAGTATGTGGAGCTGTCCTTAGCCAAGTCGACAGATATTTTCTTTGGTGTTTTCTTTCTTACGATTTCAGATGGTGTGGTCAGTAAGACCTGAGCAGTGCATGCTTAGGTGTTTGTGATTATAGAGGACTTATGAGATGGATATGAGATCATGGTTTAGTAGACACCAGTAGGGATCTCACTGAATGTCGTGATAAGCTCAGAGACACGCCTTTCCTTTTATCGTGCAAGAAATTTGGATGATGTAAGAGTGTCCACATGCTCAGTTGGCTGAGGTTGAGTTGGATGGTGACCGGGAATACGTAGAATTTTGGTGACCACACTGGAGCACTTGCCCGTCTTTCGCATGTCACCACATCAGTCCTTCCTTGGGACATGGTGTACATTGTGAGACAGAGTTATAAGAGATAACACAAGTAGGGAGCTTGGAGTATGGAGATACTCACATAGTTACGTGACACATGAGCATGAGACCTTTGAGTGGCTTAAACAGATCCATTAGGCATAGTTTGAGGCCTACTTTGGAGAACTTGGACCTTCAGACAAATCCTTGTGGATGAAGGATGTGGCTATGACAGTGGAGCCACTAAGGTACTTGGAGCACAGATGAAAGTTTGGATAGATGACTTGAGATGGACCACTTCGAGGAGATAATAGTGGATGAGGATGAGTAGTGAGGTGGATCTACAGTCCCATGGACACTTCACCGCCTTCCCCTCTTCCACTAGTGTATGTTATGTCCAAACAATGCTGTTGGTTACTCTACACCAGACAAAGGCATGAAGACAGTGAGGATAAGCGAGACTACCTTTGACTACAGATTTAGATAGTTCATTAGATTTCATTTGATCTGTGAAGGCAAGATTAGTGATTGCTATTAAGAACCAAAAAGTGCTTATGGGAACAGCCATACCAGATTTCAGGAGATACTTGTAAGCTCAGCATTGGATTACCATTGGACGTTGACCACACCCCTTCGAATTAGACACACATGGTTGGATAACTTAAGCCGAGCTGATAGTAGCTACCTCTGGGAAGATAGCCACACGGAGATAAACACTACACACACTTGAGCTCAACGCAGTTGTTTACTTTATTGTTTTTATTTATATTTGATGTGTTTGATGAATGTTTAACAATGTCTTCCACTTTCATGACACCAAGAGGGTTGTTTCGATGTATTTCATCGATCGAGACGTACCAAATGATAACTTTAAACATGACTCAACTCGGTCGTAACATTTCTGACTCGGTTTATTGGTGAACCAAAATCATGGTGTTACACTCTTAAACCGATTTGAAGGCTGATTTCTCTAGATCTTGTCGGTGGCGATGCCATTGGGAGAAGATCATGATTCATTTATAAGGTAAGATGCAAATAACTTGTGTCATCATAGAATTGTGAAACAAAATTTTAATGGAAGTTATGGCTTAATCTGGACCTTAAAATAGTAGCTAGTCATTTTTTTCCGTAGGATTTTTTAAGGAATCATGAGCACAGTAAGATAATTCTGGTTCTAATGTTTTTGACATTCTTGAATTGTATTAGAGAAGTTCTATATGATCCATGTTTGTTTCTGCAGCTAAATTTCTGAAAGGAGCCTCAAATTGCAATACATAATGCATATAGGTCTATAGACAAATACATTGTTGAAAATTCAAGAACACTAGGTCCTGGGTGGATCAACAGCAGTTATAGCCACTGTTATCGATGGTAAAGCTATATGGGTTGCAAATATTGGTGACTCTAGAGCTGTTGTCTGTGAGAGCGGCTCTACACATTAGCTCACTGCAGATCATGAACTGCATGCGGAGGAGCGTAAAAGAATTGAGAAACAAAGAGGCTTTGTTACAACTCTTCCAGGTAATGAACGATATATGGATATTATAAATTAAGTTAAATTACCACTTGTCCCCAAAACTCAAATGGTTTCAAATAAAAAAATTATTTACTTTCATATTTTTCGTGTACAAATAAATTTTAACATGTAGAGAAACAAGAGATAAACAGAGACACAACATAAAGTAAATTAATATCTTCCTTACATTATACCCCCAACAGGATTCAATATTTTGTAAATTTTTAAATAGTTTATCACTCATTTTAAATAGTTCACACTTTCAGTAAAAGGAACCATTTAATATTTACTTGAAAATATATTCAAATATTTAATGATCTTGTAGATGAGTTGCTACATATATATATATATGACTTATTTCCAACTCCAATTTCTATTTAGGTGATGTACCCCAGGTACACGGCCAACTTGCAGTTGCTCGTGCTTTTGGTTATCAAAGCCTTAAAGCGCACCTTAGATTGGAACCTTACATAAGACATGTAAGGAAAAGGATAACTATATTCTAATTTAATATTCCATTTTTCAGATCCAAAAGTGAAATAGAGTACTTTAATATTTACTTTTATTGGTTTGTTTTTGCATCACATATTCAAACATGTTCGAGTATGTATATGTTTAAAGCTTGTTCAATCCGAGTCGAGTTCGAATGAACTTCGAACTATTTGAGTCGAGTTTGAATACAAACTGAGCTCGGCTCACAGCCATAAGTACATGGCCTTTTTCCCAAAATGACTAGTTGATGCCCACTTTGAATGGCATAGGAACATACATAAGTACAAGACATCATTCATCTCATATAGAAGTGTGAGACTATTCTACCACGTGAGGTGAGTGGAGAAAATGAGGGTTTAAGGGAGAAGAAGGAAATGACAAAGAACCGACATGGACAAGGAAAAATTGGTGGTGGGGGCAAAATGGAGAGGGGAAAGAAGGAGATTCCGTATCCAGAGGGGGGGGGTTATTGTTCAGAAAAAGTTCATTATATTTTGGTTTGGTTTTGAATCAAAAAAATTGATTATATTTTAATTTGCTTCTGAGTCAAAATATACACCATATAAGGACTTCCTCTCCATCTCAGCTGTAAAACCCACCTCCGGGTTAGGGTTTTCCTTGCTTGTAGTTTGCTAAGTTCAGGTCAGACCAATTTTCAGAATATTAGTATGAGACCCAGATGGCCATATGAGCATCTTATGTTGGTTGAGTATGCCCAATATGCAAATGATAGTTTCAGTTAAGTTACAACAAAACACGAGTTATCAGTGTATACACAAGGCATACAATTTTTTTTTATGGGTTAGTCAGGGTTTATGCATACATTTAGTATTTATTTTAGGATTTTTAGGGTATCTCGTTTGCATGCATCATAAGGATTTGAGATCACGGGATAGTGCCCCTATGGGCCCAGCTTAATTGAGTTCAGGGTTCAAGGCCCATTTAGCCTTCTTGCCTCAATTCCCACCTAGAGAGTCACTTTAAGACTTGAGTTAGTTTTTACTTTGGATGGTCTCGATCAGAGCTTTCTGTCCATATATATATATATATATATATATATATATATATATATATATATATATTCTATATACCCATAGTCAGGTCCCATTGACGACGAGTTTCAGATCAGACCACGTGACAATATCTGAGCCGTCCACGTAAGCATTAGTTTTCTCCCATTGATTTTTCAAATAATTGCATTGATTTTGTGAGTTTTCTACCATTACCGCCCCTGCCACTTTTACTCGCCGACGGCGAGTATCCGGCTCATCCCCGGCTACTAGACTAACACCCCCATGACTGCCTAGTACCTTTCATGACCATTGGCACCACGGCAGTCGCTGCCGGCAATGGAGTTTTTACCGACTATTTCCACCACTGCCGCCACCGTTTAGGCTGTTTTCTGGTGTTAGTGAGGCACCTCCGGCCGATCCAACCACCCAGACAGCTTCACCTTGCCGAGATCTCCATTTTGAGACAACCCATGATCGCCACCAATAATGTCGCCACACCCAGCGGAGATATCGCCATCTTTCTAGCCAATTTTCTGTCAGCCACCTACCGAACTCCACCGATAACCACGATTATCATGTTCCTCGTAACATGGGTTGTCGGTCTCGACGGGCTGCGATACCAGCCGTGCTGCCGTCAGTGTTTTCTAACAATAGGTACCGGCCGCCCCATGTGGCCCTCTTGTCTATGGTCGCGTCTGCCTGCCTGTGTTGCAACCGCCTGGCCATGCCCTAGTTCTAGCCCGTGTCCATGCCAATTCGGCCAATTTTGACCATTTTTGGTAATCCGATAGCCTATACATTAGTTTAGTTGTATATTCACATTATTTAGCATGTTTCAAAGTAATGTTTTCTTTATTTATTAATTATTTTATTTATTTATTTATTTATTTATTAATGATTATTAATTTCCTGATATTCATATATTTGTTGACTATGATGAAAGATTATATGAGTAATTATTGTTATTGATAATGTATTTATTCATTGATATTATTTTGTTCATATTTATCTTCTTGTATTTAATTAATTGATTGATTATTAAATATTTTCTTACTCGTGTTATTATTTATATGTATTTAGGTGTATGTTTGTATATTTGATATTTATATTAATATTCTTCATGATTAATTAATATTAGTCATTTATTTATTTATGTTTTAATCTATGTTTTAATTTATGTTTTAATTAATTAATTATTTAGTTGTTTATTTGATTATTTATATATTTATTAACACGAGTATATATAATATTTGCTCGTGTTTATTTGTGTATTTTTATAGTATAATTATATTATTATTTTATGATTAGAGTATTATTTATGTTCGTGTATTTATTTTTTATCTAATTATCTATAAGTGTATTTATTTGTTTATTTGTTCTTTATTATTGTCTTGACTTGTATGCCTAGTGTTTAGTTGTAAGCTTGTTCGCACTTTTTTCTTTACTGAGATGTATTGATATGTGAGCACACACCACGAGAATGCATCACATGGAGATGTTAGTTTTTTTATTTAGCAGTGGGTTTCGATGGAGGTTACAAAGTCCGAGCTCGGCGTATCTGTGTCGATGCATTTGGACCACAAATCTGTAGGACTCTCCTTTTGCTTGATCTCTCCTTGACTCGCTCCGTGTCAAGATTAATCGTGTTGTAGACGTAGGACTATATTAGTAGCATTTTATCGGATCCCTCCGATGTCGGGTTAGTTAAGCGTGTTTTCTACACATGTTTAATAAAACTACAAGAATGAGATCTCTTGTTGTTTTTCGAACTGAAGCTTCTTCCATGAACCTATTGTATAAGTACGTGCATTTTTACGGATTTCACAAATAAGAGAGTGAGAGGTATGGAGATATGTATGGACCGCACTAATACTCGTTCAAACCCTGAGGTAGTGCAGAGTATGAGGGTACTGCGTAATGCAGCACATTTTCTGAATTTGTGGTGCTAATTTAACCTTTCCTTTTGCCACTCGAGTACCGTAGTGGGGGTGTAATAAAGTGATTGTGAGGGTGTAAGCGTTGTATATATGAATATGAATATTAGCCATGCATGCCCACCAGCACTTGTTTAACTATTATTGCTTACCACCCAATGTGAGGCAATTTTGAAGTTCCTAAGTTTTCTTGTGTAATGGAATTCTCATTTGCCTGTTTGTACTAATAACTTTTCGGACTAGTAGCACTCGTTATTGAAAATTTTCACATTATATATGTAGGCCTTACAATCTTGAGTCGACTTTGGTGGGAGGACAAATAAACACTACACATACTTGATCTCAACACAGTTATTTCTTTCTTATTTTTATTTATATTTGATGTTTTTTAATGCATATGTAACAATGTCTTTCATTTTTATGACACTAAGTGGGTTGTTTCGATCCATTTTATCGATCGAGTCTTACCAACGAACAACTTTGAGCATCACTCGACTCGATCGTAATATTTCCGATTCGGTTCTTACATGAACCAAAATCAGGGTGTTACATCAGCCAAATAAAATTAAAAAATGGATAAAATTTATAGTTCACTTCGATTCAATCAATTTAGTTTTAGTGTTCACCTAATTATGCACCCGCACCCCTATGTCGCATTATCGAATGCATCAAAATCAATCACTAAATTGACCAAGATAGAAAGAAAACATTAAATCAGTCAATTAAAACTATAAAACTATAAATTGGTTCATTTTGTTACAAAAATATTTTGAGAAATATAGTTTACTCACCTATATTTGTATTTAAAAAATAATATGCTGAAGGGGGACCTATATGAGAGAGGTTTAACTAAGATCATAAATCACAAAGTTAGACCCCCACAAATAAGTGTTTCCTATCGATTGCAGAAATGGACGCTAAATATGGAAATGATTTTCGCACAAATCAGATATAATTTACACTTAAACACAAATAGATGATCAACTAGGCAATCAAATAACAAGAGAGTGAGGCAAATAAACAGAAGTTTAAATTCACAAAGATACATACTTTGGCAATCTTAATTGACAAACCATGTAACTTCCTAAGTGACCTTCACCTTATTTACTTAGTTCTCTAAAGCGATCCTGTCAAACAAAAGAGAATCAAGCAAAGTATGCATAAAGAGGACTAACCTGAATGTCACTAGTCCCGGTTAGGTCGGCTAATCAGAACCCAACCCTGCGGATCTACACTCAGCATCTCAAGATGGAAGATGTCTATCGCTATGGATGGATGAATGCACAAAAAATAAGCATAACATGTTGCCACATTGATGACATGACCACCAATTTTACATAACAAAATACCTACAATTAAATTGAGAAAATTTGTAAAATAAAATGGAGAGAGTCTTCCCCAAAAGTGCAATTAAGGGCCACCCTATCAAATCAACATGTATATGCATATAATTAATTAATAAAACATTCACACAATAAATTCATTTATGTGTTTGGGTCTTGACTCAACTACTGATTCACCTTCTTCTTACCTAACTAGGTCTTAACCCATCTATGCAACATTCTCATTAATTCTAGGTCTTAACTTACTTATTTTACTTATTGAATGTCTAAACATATTTATTAACATGTCATCGTTAGTAGTCTTTTTACTACAACATGCATCATATCACACTACATCATGATGTATCGTATTACAAAATCCTCCAAATATTAAACATGCTATCATCTGACAAGTGTGTATGCAAGAGATGTCACTGCTCCACTGTCCAGACTAGCTCATCCTACGCATGATCATCACCTACATATATTATAAAAAAATGTCAGTAACGAGTGTTATTGGTCCAAAAATATAACTAATATCAAACTAACTATGAGAGCAAACTCTCATTTGAAAGAAATACATTCATATACTTCTCGTGAACTCTCTGAAGGGCACCTACTGAGGAGCCATTGGGCTGTAGACACGGTAGCATCCCAAACTGACTGTTCTGCTACTGCTGATTTTCTCATTTCATTTTATAGTCTCTCTGGACTACTAGTATACCCTAAGCCCCCTCCTTATATCCATAATTCTCCAAGCCTTGAACACAAAGATCGAGTACTCTCAGATAGTCGCCTTTAGTACCCTTTGAACCACAAGTCTGGACATGCGCTATAGTAAATACTACCCATAACCCTCCACATTTCTCTAGGTGTGAAGAACTCACAACGGGAGTTATCAGGATCTCTTGGGATTGGAACAACCCACTCACTAGTCCAAAGTCCACTTTGAATAGCACATGCACCTGCTGATGGTAGGTACGAGTTGGTTTTCCCATCTCTCGTTTCACGGAAATGTTATAAAATTATATATATAAGTCTGGGAAGAAATTTATATAATTGGTCCGGAGGCAACTTGTAGTGGATATTGTTTGTAAAACATACTTGAGGGATCCAATAAAACATACTGGAAAATGGGTTGATTAAATGACCCAGGGTAAGTGGGATCAAATAAAACGTCACTTAACTCATCCTATAAATAAAACAATACACAATAGAATAGAGCATAAAACAGGAAACTAGTCCTAAACGGACCTGGTGGAAGCTCTAATCTTGTCCACGCACCTAGGCGGTGAGATCCTACTCTATACCTACTCATCAAGACTAAATACTAATGCCAGTATAATGCATGAATGCTACACTTCACATCAATCCATACAAGACAACACCTGTAACAACCCGCCCGAACCAGACCAGGTGTTGCCTAAAATATAATTGATGTAACAATAACATTCTAGAACATGATTCATAATACAACAAATAAGTCTAGCAATTTATAACTCATGAAAAGAAATCGTGTTCGGATAGCATATGACAATACATAAAATAACCGTCTCACAGTCTCGAATTGCTTCCCATAGCCACATTTATAATACAAGAAAAATAAAAGGAAGTTCAATTTATTATCAATTCACCATACCTAGGTTGGTAAAAGAAGCACCAACCAAACTTCTATTCTTCAGTCCAAAGCCGCTCACGTGCGGAGGCAATTCCCCGTTACTGATAAAACCACTAAGCTGCATAATTAAATGAAACAAGTCAATATAATCCCTATTATCATTTCAAGAGACTTTTAGTTGTTATGAGCCTATGCCGAGCTCATTATATGGTGGGAAGGGTGGCCTCCCCATCCAGCTACCATCCCATGCATGCGCACACACGCTACGTGGCCCACGGCTTGTAGTTACCGATATTTACCATTGATTCACCCTTTTGGTATCACAAGTGCATAATGAGCCTTCTTGCGCCACTGCACCCTGTCACCCATTTTGGCATGGGGGCAGGTGCTTAATCTTTTAGGGGGTGCTGCCTTGTGCAGAATTGAGTCGACCCCGGTTGCGTTTCAGCGCATGGTGGTCAGATACTCAAGTCGACCAAGACTCCCATATAGTAATTTTAAAGGTGTGGCCCCATGTCGGACTAAGTCAATTCCTTGACCCCGATTGCATTTCAGTGCATGGTGGTCGAATCTGGGCTCTGGTAGACCATGGTTGCCAAGAAGGGAAAATACAACATTTCAAATAATTATACGGACCTGGATAGTTCGTAAGTGAACTCGCAACTGCGACCAATGATCCTAATCTGGACGAGAACAAGTAGAAATGCATTCAACTATCAACAATATTAAATATTAAATTCTCAACAATCTAGTTAGATAATTAATTATTCATGTGGCATAATCATTTAGGACCTACTTTACCTTTTAAATTAATTATCTAATCATAATTAACACTTAACAAATGATAAAAAATTATTAAATTATAAACAAGTATTTAATTTTCTTTGCGATGATAATTACTTAACTATGATCTTGACGATTTAGTTTACGGTTATATTTTTTTGTCGCTATCATTATTAATAGTAATTTAATTAATTAAGTTGTTTGATTAAATTAATAAAATTAATTTGTATTATCCTAATTCAAAGATATTACTAATACAATTATTTTAAATTATTCAACTCAATAAAGTTTCAAACTTTATTTATTTTCATTATGCTACTTAAGTTCGATGCTTACGATTTGTACACGATTATAGTTTAATAACCTATTTTCTACCTTACTGACTTGTCATTAACATAATCACTTTATTTACCTAATTTTAAATTTAATATGATAAGGTAAAATCATTATTTTATTAAATACTTATAATCGTCCGATTTAAATTAATTGTTTGTAATACACCGATTAATTATCGACTATTTATCATTACAAAATTTTTATTACTCACGGAGATATCATATAATAATTAGTTTAGCAACTTTAACCCATAACCCATTAGAATAATTATTTTTAATGATTTATTACGAGTTAGTATTATTTTTAACTCAAGTCGTATCGAGTCAAACCATATTTACAAAATTGCCATCTTCTTCTTCCCCAACGTCCCTTCTTCTCCTACCTTCTTCTTTGCATCCAAGGACCAGATCTGATGTCTTCTTCTTCAACCCTATGCAACCTTCCTTAGCAATGCAATTGAATAACCATATAAACATCCCAACAAGGCATCAACAACGAATTAAAATAACCAAGGATGAAGCTCAAACCAGGCTTGTTCTTCGTCTCCCAGGCTCAAGACGACCACTTTCTTGCACCTTGCTACCAATTCAGAGGTTCAGCAACCTCAAGCCATCATCAACCAGGAAGAATTGGCCACGTTTGGATTTTGCAGGGAGTAGAGTCATTCTCCCCAGGTTTGCACATCACCTCCATGAATTCCAGCGAGAAGGTCGCCTGTAATAACCTGTGCCGGAGGCAGGAACTACTGTAATAGACCCATGGTGTTGTCAACAAAGAACAACTGGCATCTACCCTCTGAAGCTTCCATTAAAACATCAATTTCAGAGGATCACTATCACCTTCGTCCCCCTTGCAATTCTGCCCAGTAACAGCTGTAATTCTGCCACCCATCGGAAGCCGGCAGGCGACACCACCCACTCGACCCAGCAACTAGAGAGGCCGTCGAGACTGTGAGGACTGCCTTGAAATCCCTTGCCTACGGTCGCTCACCTTGCCAAAATTCAGATTCGTCGGCCATGGCAAAATTCCAGTTTCAGGTTTTGTTTTATTTTTTTATTGTTGATTTCAGACTTAATTTCTTATGTTTATCATGTTTATTATCAATTAAAAAGAATATGTATGCAAGAAAATTAAGAAGAAGGAGATAGGAAGGATACCCAAGCAAGGAAGAAGCACCGGTAAGGAAGAGGAGGACTGGGCGGAAAGGTGAGGAAGGCGCCCTTACACTAAAATGACGTTCTCTTTCAAAATTATAAAAATGAAAATGATAGCTAGGGTACGTGAAAACACCCCTACACCCGTATTTCATTTAACCGGGTAAATAATAAAATATATTAACCAGGTAGAATTAACGGAGTAGAGAATAATAATAATTCTCCAACGTTCAGCCCTTCCCGGACCGCGTCAAATATATTATTATTTTCTTTTTTTTCTACAATCTTTACATATATCTTCACCCAAAATGACCTTAACCTTCGACAAAGGCGGTTGATAAAGTATTTGAAGGACTATGACT
>JAURVB010011910.1:0-11141 GCA_033002965.1 Piper betle | reverse complement strand
GACAATGGCCGGGGTTGGTCGGGGCGGCACAACAATGTCGTGGCAAGGCTAGGCGATGACGATCTACGGCTGGGTTGCGTCGCCGGCGGCGAGGTGGCGTGCATGGGGGAGGTGTCGGGAAGGGTTTTGGGAAGAAGATGTCAGGAGGGGGAGAAAAATAACTTGGGTGGCAATTTCGTAAATAAGACTTGACTCGTCCCCGACTCAAGTCAAGTATAATAATTAAGTCGTATTAAATCCTAAAAAAATTCATAAAAATTGGGAAAAATCCCGTAAAATCAAACAAACACTAAAACATTGCAATGATATGCTCTAGAACTATCAACCCACCCAAATTGCCCGTAACGCGTCCTAACGTGGTAAACGGCTTAAAACTAATTCTACGATCCATTATATATAAAAATAAAAAAAACATAAGTGGCATACTCTCATATATTCTGATAACTCATTCTATTCTGCTGTGTTCATGACGTTATCATCATATACTTTGGGTACGCATGACCCTCATTACTCATACATGCGAACGGCGTCGGCTCAGTACACGTGTTCTGAAACTGACTCGATTCAAAAATAACGGTCAAACCGACTGGTTCTAAATATAAAACCCTGACTCGAATCGTGGGTTTTATACATACCATGGCCGAAAGTATTAGTGGGCGGTAGTGGCAAGGCCAAAAAGTTCATGCGGTGGTGGTGATCGGCAGAGCTCTATCGCCTTTTTCCAGTGTCGACGGCAGCTTAATCTGGTGTTTCTTGACTTTGGTTTGTATCTGGTGATGAGAATGATTGGTTGGAAGTGGCTTCTTGTCCTATAGTGGAGGAGATCGGTTGGATGGACTCTGTGAAGCTGGCCGCTTGGTGCTATCACACTATTCTGATGGGCCACTTTTGGGCTATTTTCTAGCGATGGGGGTGACAAAATCGGGTGGGATTCCACCCAGATCTGAAGATTGCTTCACCGGCTTCACTATGGACACCAAGGTGGGGTTTGGAACTGCTAGTGTTGGTAGGAAAATGGTCACAAAGTCAACTCTCTGTGACAGTTTACTGCTTCAATCTCCTCTATTTTCTCCTTCTCTGGTCCCCTACTTCTTGATTTTTTCTGGCTACAGCAGCAACAAACTCTAGCAGGACTCCACCTAGATTTGAAGATTGCTTCGTCGGCTTAACTTTAAACACTACGGTGGTTGGGAATTGCTGGCGTTGGTCAAAAAATAGCCGCGAAAATGAACTCTCCACAACAGTTTTCTGCTTCAATCTCCTCTGTTTTCTCCTTCTCTGGTCAGCCACTTCTTGATTTTTTTTGGCGACAGTGGCAACAAATGAACTATGGCATAACTCCACCCAAATCTGAAGATCACTTCTTTAGCTTCACTTTGGACACCAAGGCGAATGGCCTGCATTGGCTGAAAAACAACCGCGAAATCAACTCTTTGCTATAGTTTTTTGCTTCGATCTCCTTTGTTTTTACCTGCCAAACAGAAAAAACTCACATTTCAAGTAGATTTGTTGTGGCGAGGCGGCAAGGGCAGACTTTGGCAGTACTGCAACTCGTCTTCTCAGTTGGCAAGATAGCAATGGCAAGCTCTGTCTCACGCCAAGAGGGTGGGGGGCTCCATGGCTTGGTGACGAGGGCTTCGAACCGAAGCTTGTACCGGCAAGATCTATGGCAAAACAAGCAACACTACAATATCCAAATCTTTACGTCTGAAAATTTTTCTTGCCTTGTCAAACAATTAGGCTCAATTCTTCATAGAGTTTTTAAGAGCCCTCTCTTCCACGATTACAGGTGTGCAATCACAAGTCGTTCCAACTTTCCGCACATATTCCCTCTTGTAGTTTTGGAACCGCTTAGACTTTTCCTCTGAGGCTTAGAACTTATCCGCGTGAATGGATAAGTTCAAATTTGTGCGAACACTTATCCTTTCTTCTTCTTATCCCTATCCTCATAAAATATAAACCATATTGACTTAATTTAAAGGGTAATTTGGTGCAGTGTGTGACTACGCTTGGTTGGGCTTGGTCTCACAACTCAAGCCAAGGGGTGCAGTGTATAATTTGGATGAACAACTATTTATGTTGTCGATCTATTTTAACAATGTCAATTAGATTCACAGTTTTACTAACCCTTCTAAATTGTTTTCTTATGAAGTTTTAGCCTATTAATTAGGTTTAAACACTGGTCACTTTTATATCCACAAGGTTCAAGGTTTTCCTTTTTCTTTTAAATTAAGTAAAATCCGAGGAAGTTACTAGGAAATATATTGTATTGATTAAATGAAAAGTTTTTCCTTTATTCGTTTATTCACCTTACACTTAGAGTGTTGATTCTGCATGCTATCTTGTAATTGTTTTTTTTTTATTTGTCTTTTCACATGATTTTTGTTTTGTGTGTGGGTAAGTTGAGCTTTGACTCTAAGAATACTTAATGGAGGGGCTATAATTTTGTAATTTTTAAGTAATTATTATAAGTTTTAAATGAACATGACAGCATTTCTAAAATTTTCTACTAACTTATTATAAGTTTTTCCAATACAACCACCACCACTACACACTAATTTCGTCCAGTTTAGATTACTCATCCGCACACTGATTGATCAACTACATATGCAACTCGACGTGCAATATTTGATTTAAAAATTGTCGATTTTAATCAAATATGTAATTTTACTTGTCTTAAAAGTCTTTTATACTATTTAAAGGATTCTTTATTTATTTTTACTAATTTTTTAAAAGGTTCTATTGCAATTTGAGTTAAAAATTTTATTTATTAATACCTAACTTCCTCAGAGAGGCAAGGTCATTATTTCATTTTGTCTTCGCAACCTCGAAAATTAGTTTTCTGCCATGGAAATTTTTATGACATAAATCTATTTTTCTACTAGTGTTCTTTCGTAGACCTTTTATGAACAGAAATAGTTTTCATCGACCTTTTGGAACATTTATTTTAATATTATTTTTATTAAAATAAAATTTAATAATAACTAATAATAATAATACATATTGGGGAACCAAACATATATACAATATACAATGCAATAGACATAATAAGGCCCAGTTTAAGAACTCAAATATAAGAGAAGAGAGCAACAAATCGCATGGAATTAGGGCTACTAAATAAGTGAGCAATTTGGGTCGTCCTTATAATTGAACGATCCAGAATAAAGTTTGAGATAAAAACATTACCCGCCTCCAGCTAAGATAATTTTTATATATTAATAAGTTTAATTATAACTAGTTATATTTATTTATATATAATAAAATAACAAAAAAAATAAAAAATAAAAAATAAAAAATAAAACACCCTCACCACCACCCTCCTTTAGCATGTAGTCAATAATAATATTTATTTATAATTTTAAATATATTTTAAATAGACAAATAATATTATTGTGTATATTATTATATTATATTATCGAGTCGAGTTCAAATCAAGTTACGAGTCGATTTCGAGTCAAATTAAGACAAAAAAACCTTATACAAGATCGACGCATAAGATTCGAATTCGAGTTTAATTTAAATTTAAGTATTTAAATATCGAGATTCAATTTAAATCAAGAAAACCGAAAATGGAATGTTCACGACCGGCTCAACAGCCCCACGCGGCATAAACTAAATAGTGGCAAGATTGTGAATTGTTTGAAGAGACAGGGCTAATCCTTTCTTCAATATTACGAGTCAAAAACCCTAAACCCATCTCCTCATCTTTTTATATAAACACGCTTCTCACCCCACTCTTAGATCTCCCGAACCTGCTGCTGTCTCTATGGGGTACGAACGGCTTTTGGTTGTCATGGTGTACGAACAGTTGTTCTTCATGCTTCATTTGTTCTCCGTGTTTGAATGATCGATTTGGGTTTTTTGTGTGTTTCTTCATGTTTGTCTGAGTTGATTCTGAGAAGGGTTTCTCGGTGATGTGAATATTAGATGACGAGTCTGATACATCCATTCTCTCAACCTTGATGTCAATTGAGGCATTTGTCTGAGAGCAACCCTTCTCTCCCAATACTGGTTGAGATCTCTGGTTTTATGAGTTGAGTTATTGGTGAGGAAGTAGAATTCCGGTTGATCTTACTCTGTTTTTTTGTTTAATCTACACATGCTCATACATCATGATCAATTTAATCTATTGGTTGGATTCTTATACTACATCGTATAATTATTGTGGGTCTTGCTAGCACATGTTGAAATTGTTTTTTTTTCATGAAATAATATTCTCTACCACCAATAATATGTCCTAAATGAAACATAGTTTTTTTTCCCAAGCAATGAAGCATAGTTGACACAATATTGCAGAGAATCTCTTCCCAACATGTGTTACTCTTGTGTTAGTTATGTTTGATACTAATATCCTTGAGATGAACTATGGCATTCTAACGCTTCTCTCTTTTGTTGATTTTAACTTATAACCCAAAAACTATAACCTGACTGCATAAGGTTGTGATTTCTGTCCACTTCTGTAAGGCCATTGTGTGAATTGTGGCAGGAAACCAGTATTGGATACCAAGAAGACTAGGGGAAAATTCAATGGCAAATATGGGTATATACTATTTTTCTATTCTTTCATGAAAACCAAAAACATTAGATGCTAGATCCCAAATTTCTTATTCAGTTCATGGGTTTTTAAAGGGTGATTAGAAGGTGATGATATGAACAGCAGGCTTTGTTACCATGTAGAGTGATTTTACCCCTTTGAATGTTCCAATTTTGGGGACTGAATTTGGAATTACATAAAATAAATTATAAATTTCGAGTCATTATACAATTTATGAAAAATAGCCACACCTAAAAAATCTCTGATTCCACCAAGCATATTAAAATAATAATAATAATATAGCAAGATGGTCAGTATTGCATTTAAATTTTGATCCAATTTCCAAACTTTATTAGTGAATGAATGGGCTTGGATGCCATGGAACATGCTGTTAACTTGATTTTAAGTTGGCCTTAATTTAGGTGAATTGAGAAAGAAAAATAAAATATTTCATTTTGACGAAAAACATAGTTCATTTGAAACACTTCGGCAAAAAATATATAATAGGCTGAAATTTAAAAATTACTTTTTTATTAGGCCTAAAAGTGTCGTTTTTGTATCAACAAAAAGCGAAGATGGGTAAATCAGCTTGACTTAACTTGGATTGGCGATTAGTTGGATTTCACTAAAAACCTTAATTAACCTTTCAAGCATTAATACTCATGTTAAATTCTTTCTTAGGGTTGGAATTTTGCATGAACAACCCCTTTTTTCACCATTTAGAAAATGATTTATAGCCAAAATATAATGCAGGTACAAATTATGACATTTATCTTAAAGTTTGGATAAAAGAAAATAATTGGCACTAGCTAAGGACACCCAGCTATCCAAAGTTTTATTACTTTTAGTCACATATGGACCCTAAACTCGATATTTTTTATTATTTTAATTAATTAATTATATTTTGTATGCAACCTCTTTAAGGTATTGGAGAAGAAAAGTTATACTCATGAATATCAAATATCATGAGAAAGGTTGTCAATGAGCTGGAGGTTGATGGAATTTGATCCAATTTTCAAACTTTATTAATGAAAGGATGGGCCTAATTAGATGTGATGGAACAAGCTGCTAACTTGATTTTAAGCTGGCCTTAATTTAGATGGAATAGGGAAGAAATTAATCAAGCTCAAACAATCCTATCTTCGACTTGAAATGGATATTTTTTTTATTTCTTTTACTTCAAACTTTAAATAAATTTTTGACGTAAAAAATACTTCATGCTAAACACCTGTGCGAAAAATATATAATAGTTTGAAATTTAAAAATAACTTCAGATATTTTTTATAATTAATTAATTATATATTTATTTTTTGTATGTGTTCCCAACATTAATCTCTTTCGGGTATTTGAGAAGAAAAAAAAGAAAAAGTTACACTCATGGAGATAAAATATCATTTGGAAAGTTGTCAATGAGCTTTCTTCTTCTTACTCTGTTTGTCATTTGAAAACAGGTTAATAAAGCTTGAAGGCCCTTTTTACATGGTTGCATTACAATATGGCACTATATTTCTTCTTAACTTTTAAATTTTTTTATAAAGTGATTTTCTTCTCCTTTTGTCATTAGTTGATATACTAATAGTCATCGAGATGATCTCCACCATAAGTTTTGTTGATATACCCTGAAAAGATGTCTTTACTAATGTATCTCATTTAATTACAATGGTTTTTTTGAAATTTTATGCATATCCAATTAATTTTGATAATGAATTCATAACTTGATTGTCAGATTTAATAACTCATCTTACATTGAAAAACATATGAAATTGGCATGGAGAAGAAAGACTTGTAATTTTTAGTTGTCTGTATTTTATATACAAATAAGTGGTTAATTTTATTATACAAACTATTACTATTAACAAAAGAAGATTGACCACTTATTCATGATATATTTATTTACTGAAACAGCTTAAAATTGCATTGAGGATATCAAAAGTAGTATGAATAACTACAATCATAATATTATATCTGTACACCCCTTGTATACATACAGAGCATCATATATAACCTTTTACATATATACGCATTAATACTCTTTTACTAACTAGTGATTCAGGAAATAGAACTAGTCCTCTTCAAGAGATAACAAAGAGGAAGAAGATCATGATCAGTTTCAAGTTTTCAACCCTTTGTTCTTATGATGGTGATGGTGCCCCTGCCTTGAGTTTGGATTCTGGAGAGGGCAACAACAGCTTTGCCGGACAGGCCAGGCCCCTCGGCAGCATGAACACTAGGAAGGCATGCAAACTCACCGATTGGATGCCTCACAGGCCGAGATGGGCGCTTGAGGATCTCTCATTGATCTCCTCAAGTGTCATCCCCTCTTCACCTCCGGGCTTCACCACCTCAAATGGGTATGCAACTCTTCCTGTGCATGGCCCCAATCATGGAAGTTTAGCACCAATATACTACTCCGATGAACATGTAGAGAAATGGGTAAGTGAGAGTTTTAGAAGAAACTGACTTGAAGGTGTGGATGATCGGTTAGCTCTTGTATGATCCTCAATGGCCTGTCTCTTGTATGTAGTTGGTGTTGCTTTTCTTAGCTTGGTGTCTGAGGATGATGAAGGGCCACCGCTCAAGGACGAGTTTGCAGAGTCATCTGTGAATCTCAGGAGTGTTAGAGTGAGTAGTTGACTTCATACGGGAGACTCAGAAACACACCAAAGGATAGCTAGAGTGATCAGAAAGTTGTCATGCATTCTAGTACCTGTTGAAGCAAGTATGCTGCGACTGGCAAATTGGTCTTCTTGGTAGTTCAAATTCCACAAGTTCTTTGGGAGAAAAAACAATGCCAGAATACTCAGAACACACTTGCAACTTTGGACATAAGATGAAGGGAAGAAGAACGGAGTAATTACTTGGAACAGATTGTTGTCTCGATGATCATCCGAACCTGTTTGATTAAGTGGGTAAGTGTAAGACTGCGTTCTTTTCCGTTTACATCGGTTGTTCCCTTCGACTACGGCATCCTCAAGATAACCAGTGGACGGCGAGCTATCTAGAGAAAGAAATGAGCTGCTCTCTAGTACTTGGGAAAACAAACAGAAACCAATTAGATAGCTAAAGCAAATAATGGCAACAAAGGTTGGCGCCATCGCGGCTTGATGAAACTTACCAAAAGACACATCTGTGTTGAATACCCCAAAGCTGTGGAGATCCCAATCAAGTGTAGATTCTCCATTGTCAAGCTCCATGGCCACCTGTTCATCAGCTTTGTCAACCTCCTAGGCCAAGAAAATCTGTATATATATACTGTTTTAGCTCAATAAGTCAGTTGGCAGGAGCAGAAAAAATAGGTTAAAAATTGTAAAGGCCACATTTCCATCTTATTTTTTTCTCGTGGAACGCCAAAGTTTTTTTCTGCCCTTGTATAACTTCAAAAAATTGAGAAACTTTTCGTGCAACGACAGGCCCCACCTTGTAACACAACGCCATGTTAATCACAGGGAGTGACCGTGGCCTTGCAATGGACAAAAGATCTGAACTAGTGGATTGATTACAGAGAGAGAGAGAGGGGAGAGAAGTGAATAATTGTCGAGTATGATTGTTTTGTTTCATAAAATAAAACGAACATGCGCGACCAAAACAATTCAAACTTTTTGCTTTTCTTGTTGCTAGAGAGCAGGTGAAGACCCTCTAACAAACCCATTTGGCTGCTTCCTTCTTGAGCTGACCACCTATCCTTGCTTCGCCTACTGTACTCCTCTTGGGACAACAGTCACAGGTCACCACCACCTCCAAGACATCGCCAGCCAAATCATGTCCTCACCCCTATGATTTATCTACATTATTTTTTTTTTCATTTTTTTGCATGAATGAAAATAAAATCGTCAACATAATGATAAAAAATGAAGTGGGTAATGTGAAGATTATGATGGGCAGCTTGAGAGGGGATTCAAAAAGGGCGGAGCAGTAGCAGTTTGGTCAATCACTTCTAAATTAATGGTGTGGGGACTGAAGACGATATTGATCAGAAGGAAGAAGAAAAGTGAAATCTTGAGTCGTGGATTTTACTTGGGCTTTCTTTTTTTGCAGGTGAAGCTTTGTCTGAGACACTGAGAGATTGATTTGTACCGCACAGTACCTTCACCCCATGCGTGTCCTTCCTCGCCCGACACACCACTCACACTTTCACAACACAGAGTCGCTTACGCTTTGAGCCACCACAACCTCATATCTGCTTATTATTTGCTAGATTGGTGTGTTGCATTCTGTCGTCGATTTGATCGATTTACTTTTGCAACCAAATAAGATCAAGAGATTACAAGCTTTGAATTAAAAGTTTTTTCCAGTTTGACTATCGAGTTTGATCGAGCTTAGTCAAATTTTAGATAACCTTCCTTGTTGACATTACCATGATTAATATGTAGCACATCTCGATGACGCTATACCGGTGATGTACCAAGGGAAGGATGGAGGTGGATGGTTATATCCAAATTTAAAATTTTAAACCCGAATTTAAATATTATGTCTATTCTTTTACAATAATCTTATTTGAATTTGCGTAATTCATATTTGAGACTGGATTGATTAAAATAATATAAATAATTTAAATTTTAATATTATTTTTTAAAAAAATAATAAAAATATATTTTTAAAATACTTTAAACTAAAATTTTATAAAATATCACATATTCAAAAGGGTGAAATCACCCGAAATTTGAATCCGAGTGCAATCCGAAACTATTTCGTATAAGATATAAACGGGTTTGATTTGGATCAAGCTTGCGGATATCAAATTTCCAAAATCATCTTTAGTCGTAGCCAATAAATATTAGTAATATTACTTACCCTCCTCAAATCCTATATAATTTAGCCTTTCCTATGATTTTAATGCACAACCATTTTTTAATCAGAAATTTAAATCCATTTTTCGTTAAAAATCATAGCATTTTAACTAGCATTTTATTAAATATTCATAAAAAAATATATAATTAAGTGGAATTTGGGTGGGGGGCAGAGATAGATATGCTGATGCTGATGCTGTGGCTGGACCATTGCCATTATAGAAAAGAAAGGAAGAAATGGGTGGGGAAGAAAAGGAGAAGACAAAATTGCAGACAGTGATATCTACAACGACTTTGGCTAGTTTGGGGATGGGACAAACGAAGAGCCGACACAATAATTGCAAGACTTAGTCACTTGGTTTGATCATGCTGACCTTATTTCTACGTTATTGTATGTGATCGGTGTTATTGAGTTGGCCTGCAAAAGAAAGAAGAAGAAGAAGTGAGTGTGTATTGAGTTGAGCAGAGCAGGGTCCGTGCTTGGAGAAGGAGTTGGTTTAAAGCTTCTAAGCCTTACCAATTATGTTTTGGAGATCAAGAGTTGTTGCTTTGTTGCTTTCAACATTCTCTGCCCAACTTGTTTGGTTAATTTATCATTTTATCAATTATTTTGGATTAAATTAAAATAAAATAGTTAATAATTCAAGTATTTTTTATTATTTTAAATATAAAAAATAATAAATTTAACCAAACAGTTTTCATTTTAAAGCGGGAGTGGCAAAAGGCTTTGTCATTACCGCTTTACGGATTTATTATTTTATTGGAAGTAATTATTTGTTTTAGAAGTAAAATATAATTATATTAATCTATATAAATAAAAAATATGATAATTAGTTATTATATTTAATTAAAATTTTATATTATTATATCTTTTTAAATATTAGTTTAACGTAAATATATAGTACAAGTAAAAGAATCTTATCTAATGGTTTTGTGTAACTGAAAAAATTATGCTGGCCAATATCAAAATTTATCAATTGTTAACTATTTACAACCGGTTAAAATGGTTAAAAGTGATAACATACGATCAAAATGGAAAAACCATACAATACGATTAATGGCCAAAAATTAGTAAATGATAACAGTAAATACCACCCGTACCCAACCATCATGCGTATGTTTTCATCGTCTACTAATAGTCCAGTGGTAGTACCGATTAGTGGCGTAGATGCTAGTAACCTGTTACGACTACAGTGGTGTACCATTTTGCAAGGTCTGAACCAAGCAAGCAAACACTTGACTTTGCAACTTTGGCAAACCACTGGCACAAAACAAAGGTGAAACTCAAATTTTATAGGTTATAGTAGATGCAGGAAACATTAAAAATATACTTACAAGGTATGAACGAGAAAATTAATCAAATGCAACAAGACAGTTGTTTTAGAATCATATAAGCCATAGCAGATGCTAAAAAACCATCAAATTGCTTGGAAGTTCTAAACGAAAAAACAAGCAAGTACACTGCAAGCTGTTTCTTATTTGCATCAAGCCATATTAGATGCCAAAATATGAAATTAGTTGAAGTCTATGCAAGCAAAAACTTCAGAGTTTTTCCAAGTGCATTTCTGCAACATATCAGGACCAAATACGTTGTACACCACAAATTATAGGTTATAGTAGATGCTATAAGCATCAAAATACTTGCAAGGTTTATATGAGAAAACCAGTAAATACCACATGCTGTTCTTATTAATTTCATCATATAAGCCATAGGAGATGAGGAAAGACACAACCACTTGCAAGGTCATAATAAAACAGCAAGCTAATACTTCACTCCAGTGCCGATAATATACCACAACCATAAAGAGAAGATAAGGTCC
>JAURVB010011909.1:0-75486 GCA_033002965.1 Piper betle | reverse complement strand
GGGTAGCCAAAGATTTGGCTGCCCTTAGTTAGGTGGCTAGTCTTAGAGAAACCTAACCAAATCTAGCCACCTTCAACTTAGGGGTGCTCAAATTTGTCCACAACTCAGCCTTGGATAGCCAAATCTAGCCGTTTTTGAGTTAAGGGTGCCCGGATCCTGTCTGTCGCTCAACTTTGGATGGCTAGGCAACCAGATTTTGCCACCCCTATGCAAGCGGCAGTCGAATGCGACCAACTTGGACAACAAAGCGGCAATTTGCATTAGTAAAAAAAAAGCTATTTTTTATTATATTTTATTTAAATTTAACCTAATTGTAATTTTTTCATTATAATAATTTTTTTTGACAAGTAGCTTTAATTATCCTACCACCTAGTAATATTGAATATTATCCTCCCTTTTTTATATTGTTATTGTATTGTACAACTCAATTGCATCCATTAGATTGCATTACGGCTTTCAAATTCGGTAGAATGTAAACTTTTGTATCATTTAATTTGTATCTAATTTTTAAATTCAAAATCTATACAAAATTCCAGTTTTGGGTAATAATCAAAATATTTTAACAAATATTTAATAAAATATAGATGACAAAATATTTTTTTAGTATTTAATAAAATACTTTATTTATAATTTCAAAATCTTTTGGAATTCAGTTCGAACCGATTGAAAGAAAATACCCTGCACCGATATGAATCTGTTATAATAATGGATAAAGTTTAAAACTTTAATATTACTCATTAATCCTCAAAATAGTTATCGGATGCGGTGGGTGTCCGGCGCCTTTGAGCTTAACTTGCATCAACTTAATTTGTCTGCAAACATGATCACCGCCTACAAAAAATGTTTACCCAAATCTGATCACCCATGCGAGTAGCCAACCTGATCAATTCTTGCGAGTTGCTTGTAGCCACTGGTATCAAGCGTTTTCTTAAACATTTCATTTTTTTATTCCAACGCATCTTTAATGTTTTTAATTTATCCACAAGCTAAAATAATTTTGTCCCGGTTATGGCCTGGTTCACGCAGTATGTGAGAGTCTAAATCAACCAATCTATACAAGAATAATAATCAACTAATATATAACGGATCAGGCTTCTTGGCAGCGAGAAATAACTGGGTTTTGGTTCAAATTTTTAATTGACAAGAAAAGTTGAAGATTGATATACAGTCGGTAGGTTTGGTAAGCAGTCGTTCTTTCTGGCCTTTTTTGGTTGCGTTATTAGTTGTGACTACCTCTTTGCTTATTTGTTGATTACGATATCTATGCAGTTGTAATTGGTTCGTACCCTTCTTCTAATCGCCCAACTCTCTACCACCCTATAAAAAAATGAAACTAGTGAATATTATATGCTACATTGGCTATGTATAACACATCGAATTGCTTGCATTGACAATTTCAAATATTTTTATGTACATTTGATGTTAATTTCTTGTATTGGCATGGCCATATATAATAACCTTCAAAACTGCTCCAACTCCAACTCCCGAACCTACGGTAAAGGCCCAAACGTACATACTCAAGAAACAATACACCTAATACGATTGATCAACCGCCAAAAACTTCTTCAAGAAATTAACAAAAACGATATGTCAACCAGATAGTGGAGAAGCGAATCTAGCAACCAACTAAAATACCGGGCCGTAATCTGCTAACAGACAAATCCCACTAAAAAACAAGCTCATACCCTCTAATTATAAAACTACAAAAATGCTTTGCAAAATGGAAAGCCCATTTCTACAACTTAGGGGTTTGCATGGGAATGTCTTCTCTCCGTAGACTTTAAATACGCTCGTAGCCATATTTAGGTCTGCCCTGGGAGCGACGCCGTTCGAGACGCCGAGAGTCTCCGCCGTCGATCATAATGGGAATCGATGTGGCGTCTCCACCGGCGTTGCTCCCGGGCGGAGCTAAAATTTTTTCAATACGCTCTTATATCTCAGTCCCTTCTTACGTACAATATTCCGCACCTAAGATCATATCCTAATTCATATGCCTACATCTACTTCATCGTTAATGTAAGTGATCAAGATATATCAATAACCATTAACAATGGTTAAGTTGATCATTCCCAACTTCTAAGCTCTATAAGCTCAATGAAACTCAAAACACTTCTATGTGAAAATGTGCTACTCTTTCTTGTTGGAGTACAATAATCTCTTCACCATTCTCCTCCCCATCCCCGCCGCGGTCCTCCACCGTTATCTTGTCCCTCTCTCACCCGACGAACTGGCCGCCCTAGTGGAGCCTTAGCAGCAGCACCTCCTCCCCACCATTGCGGGAGCTGTCACCATCGCTGCCCTCGCCATCATCTACTTTGCCTCCCGCCCCCACCCCTTATCCCTGGTCGACTTCGCCTGCTTTCGGCAGCCGGCGTCTTGCTGGGTACCCTTCTCCTCCTTCAGGGAGCACTGCCGTCTCCTCAACCAGTTCGACCACAAGAGCGTGGAGTTCCAAATGAGGATACTAGAGCGCTCCGGCCTCGGCGAGGAGACGGCCTTCCCTCCGGCCCTACACTACCTCCCCCCACCCCAACCATGGCGTCTGCTCGTGACGAGGCCCGAATGGTCATCTTCTCCGCCGTCTAAGCCGCAATCTCCCATGCAGAAGTCCGGCCACTCAAAATCGACATCCTCGTCGTGAACTGTAGTCTTTCCTCGCCGACGCCGTCTTTATCCTCCATGATCGTCAACCACTTCAAGCTCCGGGAGGACATACAGAGCTATAACCTGTCCGGCATGGGATGAAGTGTCGGGCTTATATCATTCGGCCAAGATCGTTACCTCCTACATGTCCGGAAAGGGAGCGCGCTTGTGGTTGGCACCGAGATCAACACGCCCTATAGGTACACCGGCTACCACCGTTGGCAGGACGCCCGCAGTGCCAAGTACCGTCTTCTTCACGTCGTACGCTCCCACCGCGGGGCAGACGACTAGGCATACCGGTGCATGTACGAGGAGGATGCGCAGGGCATCCCCGGCATCAACCTGTCGAAAGATCTGATGAAGATCGCCGGCGAGGCGCTCAGGGCCAACATCACGGCCACGGGCCTGCCGGTCCTCCCTATCTCCGAGAAAATACGCAGCTCCATGGCAGCCATACGTGCCGGGCTTCAAGCAGTCGTTCGAGCACTTCTGCATCCACGCCGGCGGTCGGTTGGTGATCAAGCTGGAGAAGAAGTTGGAGCTGGGGGCGGAGCAGGAGGAAGCGTCGAGGATGACCCCTCCAGCGGTTCGGGAACAAGTCTTCTTCTTCACTTTGGTGCGAGTTGAGCTATGTAGAGGAGAAGGGGAGGTTAAGGAAGAGGATCGAGTGTGGCAGATCGGTTTCGGCAGGGGCTTCAGGTGCAACAGCGCTGTTTGGAGGTGCAACCGCAGCGTCGCAGGTAGTAGCAGCAGTACTGGTACGAAGTGTGCGGTAGTTTTCGTGATCATGACCTCGGGAGGCCATGGGCCGATTGCATCGACAGGTACCCTGTACGCATCCCGGAGGTTGTTCAGCTCTAGAAAATTATGATGGTCGATCAGAGAAAGAAAGCTCAAATTAAGCATGCGGCGAGTTATGATATATTTATGGGTTTAGCTCATGATCTATGATCTCGTCTATGTGTTAGATAATTATCTGTCGATACATCTCTTCTGCGTCCATCCATGTCATTAATATGTTCTGTCTCTCTCTGTGCGACTGGCTCTTCACTATAATTTTTATTTATTGATTTTATTTTATTAGGTGATATCATTTTGTTTGTAATGTAAAATTTAGCTATTGCGTCGAGAGCAATGCTATATTCATTACCAAAATTTTTCCCTTTTCCCATTTTGATTATGGTTGGCTCATCTCAATTTGGGCAGGGAATGGAGAAAGTTTTGGCGGTGCTTTAGAGATTTCCCTCGGTTTCATTGCACACGGCCATTTCAATATTTATAGGGCTACTAAACAAGTGAGCGAGTCGAGCTTAAATTGTGTTCGAACTTTGTTCAAGATCGAATGAGTTTTGAACATGCATGTTTGAGCTCGACTCAGATATTTTTATATTGTTCGAGCTCAAATATACTTAAACTGTTTAATTTTGATGATTTAATTTTAATGAGGTCTTTAACTCTAATACTTCTCATCCTAAGCTATCTCACTACTTTATTATTATATTGTATATAAATAAATATAACTAGTTACAATTAATTACTTTATATATATTTATATATATATATATATATATATATATAATATAAAGATAGCTATTGGGTCGAGAGCAATGCTATGTTCATTACTAAAACTTTTCCCTTTTTCCCATTTTGATTATGGTTGGCTCATCTCAATTTGGACGGGGAATGGAGAAAGTTTTGGTGGTGCTCTAGGAGATTTGATTGCACAAGGCCATTCCAATACTTAATTACCTACGCCAAACAAAAGTGTCCTTGCATCTTCCAAAAGGGGCTATCTTCTTATTTTATCTTAGGATCTGTTTAGCTGATATGAAAATAATATAAATGAAATAAAAGTTTTAAAATAGTCAACCTCTTAAAAGTAGATGAATTTGATATATGTTATGTATAATGCAATATTAATCAAATTATTTGGTAACTAAATTAAGTATAATCAAATAAAAACATAAAATAATCATGATTATTTTTGAGTGGATAACCCATGCACAATTAATTTTCACTTTTTTATATCAATAGATAAGAAAATTTTAAAATTTTTTATATAGGATAACATATAGGTGACCTACTTAATTATAATTATTATTCATTTTAATACAAAATACAATGAGTATGTATGAAGTTTTCTTCAAAATATATTACATATATACTTCTTTCAGTAAAATTGGCCATGAAAAGTTTTATATCATTTACATTTATTTTATTCTAACCAGATGGAACATTAGAGAATAAAAAGAGATGTGAGAAACGGGAAAAGTCACTAATTCTAATCTGGAGGATTTGTGAGGGCTCAATTGAAAGGGGCACATAAAAAATTTTCCCTTAGAACCAAACCTAATCCACATCAAAGCCCAATTAAGGCTTTCATGATTGATATATATACAGGTAAAATGTGTGTCCATGATCTCCATGTTTCTATCTGTAACGGATGCCAACAAAAATTCCATTGCCCCTTTTCTTAATAGAATTGACGGTTAAAGGGCAGCTCAAAATACTATTCACAATTCAAGGACATGTATCATGTATGTGCTATTTATGATTAAATTTTTTTTTGTGTAATGAAGCAATTACCCTTTGTTTGGGTTAAAAAGTTATTAAAAATATAACCAAATTAAGGTTGGTCTTAAAAGCCAGCAATTCAACTCCATGGCCTGCTACCATATACTAATAATAAAGTCAGCAGGTAACTTTCCCATCAACTTGTGGCTTTGGAAGGTTCTATTTATTTTTGTCATTATTCTCTATACACAATTAGAAAAAAAAAAGTTAGTTTGGTTTGAGGTCGTCAATACAGTAACTCTACCATATATATGTATATATATAGATATATATTAACCACAAACAAGTCCTGTTATAACTGGAGTTCGCTAGATTACACCGTCTAGATCTACCTTCGTGAAGAGGCTGCAAAAGCAAGCTTGGAGCGGTGGTTGCATATTGGAATTAAGTTAGGTACATCATTTATGAATATACTCTTCAATTTATGAATATACTCTTCAATTTTCTATGGAAGCCAAATGGTGAAGCCGTCCGGGGGTTAATGAGCATGACCCACAAAAGGACTGATTGGCATATATATATATATGGAAAGGGACAGAACATTTGAAGTAGTTTTTTGGTCGACGAATTTGAAACAAATGCACCACACAACTGTACGCCAAATTGGTGTGATCTTGCGGGACATATATATGTATTTTAGTGGTCCTTTGTTCCCAATTTGCCCAGGTTAGTGTTCACCATACAGATACAAGGATGTCTATCCGTGATTTTAGGTCAGGTATTGCCTAATTTAAACCTACTATTATTTAAGTAAATCAAACTCAATTATTTACTGTTTAAATTTTTACATTAAATACTAAATTCAACTATTTATTATTAAGATAAAACTAAACCTGGCCATTTATGACAAATCGTCGGGTTTAAATGCATATCCATTTAATTATTTAAATTATAAACTTGAAAATAAAATTATTCAAACTATATAATAATACTATGTACTAAAAAGTGAAATTAAGTAAAGAAAATATTTTAAATATATAACGGGGATATTTGACAAGTTTATTAATAATAGTTAGTTTTAAAAATTAATGAGTTATTAATTGTTATAATTAAAATTAAAATTTAAAAATCGGATATCAAGTATCAGGTAAGTCATTTTATGCCAAACTTAACTATCTATAATTAGGTATTGATCTTTTTCAAATAAAACTCTATTATTAATTATTTAAAATTTTACCATTAAGATTTAATTGGGCAAGGATACCTAGTTTAATCATCCTAATAAGTACCCCTAGGAAAATAAGAATCATACTATATTATATCGATGTTCATCAACCACATTTTGTGCCTACGGTTGTAAAATAAGAGTAAATAGTAGTTGTGATTTGGAAAAAAGTAGCTATATAAGGATTTTTTTTGAAAATAAATACCAGTTTAGGTTCGAGTAGGTTGCCTACAAGGGGGACATTTGTCAATCGTGTTGAATGTATGTCATTTGCGCCAAGATGGGCATCTCCAACTATTGTATATGTAAGACACGATAGTCCGCCAACTACTACCGAATCATGAACATGATTGTAAGAACTTGTTATCTACTATACCACCCTCCGCTCATGCGAAGCTATAACAAATTCGATTGATTGATGCTGATGGTGACTCTTTGTATACAAAGAATAAAAGTATAATCTATTAAGTTTGATAAGATATAAAGAATAAAAGAATAATCTATTAAGTTTGATTTCTTATCTCAAAACAGCTAAGTAGCTTTAGGTTTAAGAGATTGTATGGAGGACGCTGGACGCCTTGAGAAACTAACATTTTAACACGAAGGTTAGGTTCCAACATTAAAGAAATTGAACTGCAGGAGACAACCAGTGTTAATTACAGGCCACAGACTACAGAGATTTCTTCCAAACTGGTAACCTGCAGTAGTGACAACGACATGCATGGGAGGAGACGGGATAGATCAGAGAAGAATCCCAGAAAGAAAAAGTAGAGAGTTGCAGAAGTGTTTTTGTCTCTTCTGAAACTCTGCAAAGAAAGTCTAACGGTAACATCAAGGAGAGTTGGTACATCCGATATATATATATATACTTACCTGTCTCTGAGATGGAAACCATGGTGAACCAAGTACGCCAATCTGCAGTAAGAAAAAAGGCTTCAAGTTGGCCGTAATTTGTTCAATCCATTTCCGGGGAAAAATAAAGCCTTCTTAGATGTTGAGCAATCCGGAACTTAACGTGGAAAAAGGGAAAATTGGTAGCACTGAAAATTCCATTCAAGTATGTTGATTGACTTTCTATGATTTCCAAAACCATAAAATCAAGAAATAGGAGTTCAATGATTTTCTATTCAAGGAATCGGCCGTGCCAAGCGTCACAACTGTGAGCTACCGCTATGGTATCATTATTTTTATTTTGTTATGAAAGATATGGTAGAATTATTAACTCCACTGCGCTGTGCATAGAAGAAAGCACAGGCAAGCCGCAAGCAGATTAGGCATCTTTGGTATATGTATGTATTGATTGTACCCAGTTGCATGAAGTACCTCCGGCCTCCTTCCCCAATAGTCGGCGGCTAGAGGAAGAGACGCAAGATAGAAGGCTATCATATTAGGTAGAAGATTTTTTATATGAGAAAATACCACAGACTTCCCTATAATAATAATAAACATTATTATATATTTTATTCACATGTTCTTTAGATAGAAATTTAAATGTATAATAAAATATCAATAAAATACAAATTTATCTTATCGTACAATAGATAGACAGACAATAGTCACGGTACTCAAGATTTAATTACAAGAAAAAATTTTAATTTTTACTACCTATCACCCCTTTCGTTGAAAATACTGCAATTTCTTATTTACTTTTTATTTAAAAATGTAATAGGTTTTTTCATTATTATTTTAAATTAATTAGTAAAATAAATATTAGAAGAAAATATTTAATTAATTTAAAAATAAATTAAATTAAATTTATTAATTAATTTAGTAAATCCACCCCTTTTTTTTAAAAAAAAATGCCAAACACTTTGGGTAGGGATATCACATAATTGTCTGTTGTCTTTGATCACTTGAGTTTTGGCCAACCCAATAGCTAATTTATTAGTCCAGACTTGATATAGGCTTCCCCTCAGAACGATTTGACAAACACACCGAGGCCGCAAATGTGAAACCGTGGGCCTTCAAAGTTCAGAGGCAGAAAATCATCAGCATCACCGATTTGATGGAGAAGACAAAACCGCATGAACTAGACAGGGTTGAGACATAAAGCATGGGTGAATGACTGAGGATGATGATGATCTAACCTTGTATCCTTTTTGTAGCCGTTCCCACATGCGAAAGACTGTTCCCAAACGGGCTGCTGCTATCACCCACAGTAACAGGAAAGAATACTCTGCACGTTCAGTTCTCTAACCTCTTCCCGCTTTTCTATTATTATTATTATTATTATTTTATTTATTTTTACGTCATTTCCAACTACTAAAAGCTCAAAGGGTTACTACCTTCAAAAAAATTCTTAAATGGTTTCTTTTTTCAAAAATAAAATGCTAAAAGCGTTACTTTGTTGCTTGCTCATATAAAGGAGAAAGTGATAGTCGGTTATTTATATATCTTCTTGGGTTCGAACCGCAACGCCAATCTTCTCATGTAATGAAGGTGAAGTTAAAACGAGAAAATAAGAAACAATGGTCGTTTTGCCGTTAACAGGCACACATATTGTTCCATCGACTCCACAGATATGTTCGCCGATCGACAGACCCCAAGGACAAGCAATGTCATCAGGGACCTCATTTCAAGCATCTGTAGTTCTGTCTGCAATGTGAAGGTTCACAGGTCACATCTTTCAAGTTGCGTTGGACAAAAATAAAAAAGGTACCATGTCTTTTTCACAAGTGTTTCAGAAATTAAAATATTCTTTAAATGTATTAAGCAAAACAAGATTGAACCCATTGACTTGATAGATGGGTCATCGCACAAATTAGAAAACTTTTCGTTACATGGTATTAAACAAGTAGTAACGACAAGCGCCTTAATGATATCAACAAATATACAATTTGGTGTACACGAGAAAATTTACAGTGCCATCGTTCGGTAGAGAGTTGTGTATCACCTTGTGTCTCGAGTACATGTTTCTCGACAAAAAACCAATCTTACAAACCAACACCAGACAGTCCAAATAGACAAGACCCACCCAAGAGAAATAACAAATTAAGAATATATCGAAAGAACAACAACTATTAGAGGGGAAGAAAAGAAACATAACCATTTTGTTTTGTATTAGCACCCTCCTAGAAGCTTTGAGCATACCACATGTAGCGGATGGAGGAAATGAAGTATGAAACGGGCTTCAGAATTTCCATACGCTGTTTTCTACTCTGAAGCAGCTTTGGTCTTCGATCTGTAAAGGAGCTTCTTTTTCTTGGAGCTTGTGTTATCTATGGTCAACACCACCTTGCCTGGGTCCCCAACTTTGAAGCTGTTTTTGATTACCGGTTCGTCGGTGGGGCTGAACTTAGCCGTCTTTGATATAATGACCGTGTATCCGTCTTCAGCAACGGGAACAAATTCTGCACCGTAGCTCACATCCCATCCAAGGACACGGAGCTCCCAGGTAAAACTGCATGCCTGTGGAGGTCGAATCAGAGCTTAGATGAGTAAATCATCGGGTCCAATTGAAATCACTTAGAGATAGGGCAAGGGCTCACCTCGGGAGCAGGTAATTCCACCGTGTACTTGGAGGCCGGCTTAATAGTAATGTTAGTCACAGGATCCGCAGTGCTGAAATCAGGGTTACTGGGATCGCTCAGACCACCATATTGGATTGGAACTTGCTCGGGGGCAATGTACCTGAAAGCAGTATTGGCGAATGAGATACCAGTTTGAGATTAGAACTACTCGTGACATGCATATAACAAAGGAAACAAGACGGTGGCCAAGTACATTCCCATACTCCCAAGTTATTTCATGCATATAAGAAGTAAGAATAGAACTAATCAATGTCGAAGGCCTAGTAATTGAGAGAGTCCACATGAGAGCAGTAACACACATAGATAGAGGAGTTAAAGCAATTTCATAACCAAAAAATAAATGAAACAATCAAATAGCTTGCTGCTTGCTGCTTGCAAGAAGAAAAAGAGCTAATGAACTGCCCCAGTAAGCTCAGTCAAACACGCAAAGCGCAAAAGGTCAGTGGTCATTATGAACACTAAACCCAACAGTAGAACAAAAAGAAGAGGTACGGATAAAGCAGCAAATGCTTTAGTAGAAAGGATAAGAGGAAAGCAACGATGAGAACAACCCAAATGCGAGAAAAGAAATTCTCAACTAGAGAAATATCTACTGCAAGGGGAGTTAATAAACCTGAAAAGGGTCTCAGCGGATTTGGATGGCCCTGCAAAAACAAACTTGCTCTTGGTCCTCTGGGTCAGGAAAGGGCTGATCATCCGATTGAACGCCAAGTACCACCAAGGCACATTAACGAACACCTACGCACATCCATTCAGGGAAAAAAAACGAAATTAATTCGCACTCTGCTGTGGCAAAGCTGAGAAGGTAAAGTAGTCAGTCAGTCGATCCCACAACAATAACCAAAAAAATAAAAAGCCACCCGTTTATCTTGAACAGTAGCTCCTCACCAAATATGAGTACGACCATACAATTCGCCAAAATTCATACGAGGTTCCATACATTACGGTTCGACCTTCAAGCTTAAACTAGTACATCCACAACCAGATCAAGTTGTTCTTTAAACACCATCAAACTAGGGACGGAATTATATGATAATACTAATAACCATGTCAAATTATGTAAAAAAAAAGCCAAGAAAAGAACACAAAAAGTAATCAAATTTCTTTACTATTTTTTTCATCGCACTAAATTAAGACTAGTACTCCTACGAAATCACAATAAAAACAGACATCAAATTAACACACAAATAAAAAATAAACGACTGTATTTCGAATCATAATAAAAAGTGAATCCAAACCAATAATTTCATCAAATTAATCATTCGGTAAAACAGATTCTTCTTGGGGGGGGGAATAAAAAATTAAAACAAAAAAGAAAACCAAAAGAGAGGGAGTGAGGGAGAATGAGTTCTTCACCTGCTTAGCCACAAATTCGGGGTAATTGTCCTGCAGGAGCTGCAAGGCCTGGTTAGTGGTCTGCCGGAGCTCCCACTTGGCCGGCCCCGGAGAGCTCTTCAGGTCGTTGACCTGTACAATAGTGCAGACACCACCGGGAGTGAAGTCGAGCTGGTTACGGATAGACTTCTCCAGGAACTGGATCCTCCACCGAAGAAACCTCTGCCTCTTCTCGGCGTCGGCGAAGGCCTTGTCGTACAACTCCTTCTTCTGGAATTCCCCATACACGTTGTAGCACACGGGGTGACCCTCCCTATCGACGCCATGGGTGAAGACGACGGAGTCGAGGTCGTTACCCAAGTCCTCACCCAGGATGGCCTCGATGTCGAACTCCTTCCGCCACCTGCAGGTGTTTTTGAGCATGGACAAGGCGTCCTTCACCTTGAAGTCCCTCGCCCGGAGGAACTTGAGGAGGACAACGTCGCTCTTCTCGTCCTCCAGGAGGCGAACTCCCCATAAATCCACTTCTTCCGGCTCCGCCACCGGCACCGGCGCCTCCTCCTTAGCCGGCGGCGGCTCGGAGGACGGTTCAGCCGCCGCCTCAGCAGCTGCTACTTCCACCACCGTCTCGGCTATGGCCTCCACCGTCTTCTCCTCCACCACCTCGGTGTCTGTCTTGTGTTCTTCCGCTATCTTTGCTTCCTCCACTACTTTTGGTTCATCCGACTTGGGCGCTTCCACCACCTTTGGCTCCTCCGGCTTCGTTTCTTGCACCACCTTTGGTTCCTCCGGCTTCGTCTCTTCCACTACCTTTGGTTCCTTCGTCGCCTTGGGAGCCTCCTCCGCCGCCTTAGGCTTCTCCTCCGCTGCCTTGGGCTCCTCTTCCGTCTTTTCCTTGGGCGACTCCTTCTCCGACTTGGCCGCCTCCTCCATCTTCTGTTCCTCCAGCTTGGCCTCTTCGGCCTTCTCGGGTTCCTTGGCCGGAGCGGGCGGCGGGGCGGTGAAGTCGCGCTTGGCGAGCGCCTCGCTCACAAGCTTCTTCAACTCCTGAAGGGCCTTCTTCTCGGCATCGGAAAGGTCGGACACCTTACTGCTCTCCTCCTCAAACGAACCCGACCCCTCCACTCCGGTCACTTCCTCCTCCGCCTCCTTCTTCTCAACCTCCTCTACCGCCACCGCCGCCGGCGCCTCCTCAACCTTCTTCTCTTCTTCCACCACAACCGCCGCCTCCACCGCTGCCGGCGATGCCGCCGCCGCGTCGGCCTTGGTCTCCTCGGCCATGGGATGTGTAAAGAGAGAGAAAGGGGCGTGGAATAGTTTGGCGGGCGCTGATTGATGGGAAGAGAAGGAGGGAGGGGTTGCGTCGGAGTCCATTGATTGATTATGGGCCTTATAAGGCGACGGTGTCCAGCCTGGCAAACTGGGGGGGGCCCACTTGACTTCTCACCAAACCAAACGCCGTTACGGGTTCGCCGTCCCCTGTCCTCTCAACCAGATTCCCGTTTTCTGCCCGTTTCCCATCGTCCATTTTTATTCTAACCGGTTACCATCTTTGACTTTCCTTTTTCTTTTTTGGGGTTTGGGTTTGGGTTTTGGTTTTCCATTTTATTTCCCCTGTCTGCCGTCACTCAACTTGATCAACACAATTGATTCCCAGCAAAATAGACTGAATCTGGTCATAAAATCTGCCATATGCACATAGTACGTACAGCTTTAACTGGGAAAATGATCACCACAGATTATTATTTCTTTATAATAATAACATTGGTGACAAGTTCCATTAAACTTAAGGAACTTAGTCCCAAACCTAAGCAGTTTTTTTTAATGAACAAAAATCTGATTGCTCCGGCACTAGCTTGGATCCCTGGCCATGCTCCTTTTCAAAATTCTAATTCGTTGATGCTAAAAAATTGACTAGGTTTTCTTCTTTGATAAATTTTGGCGGTTTCCCTTAATTTGTGTTGACAATGCACCAAGCTAATATATATTAAATAATTTTCATGAGGTAAGCCTATAAACTGGATAATATTTTTTTGTTATTTTGAGGGGGTCGTTTCCATTGAATTTACCTTGCAATTTGCTTCCCATTTTCTCCATCTCCTATCATTTTGTGGCCAACAAAAACCTGTCCTTCACATGACACCAATCAGCTCAATTTTGGCCCCGGCAAAAGCTGTTGAATCCCTACGTTCTTAACCTGGCTTTTGGAAGGCTGGCCAACGCTATTATTATATTATACTTCAACAAACACTTGGTTAAATTATACATGGACAATAATATATTATCACTTTTTAAAGTGTGGTATGACTTGTAAAAAAATATTTTAAGAAATCTGTTTACCAATCAGAGGCGAGGATGTCGCCTGCACGAAACTCCAACGTGTCCATGTCACCTTGACAACAGCCGCGTGAAATCGTCCTTGTTTAGACACTAATCAAGTGATAAGACATTTATAAAAAAAGGCATTTACAACCTCTTTTACAAAAGAGAAGAGCCAGCTAGGAACGATGCCACTTGCCAGCTCCCACCCAGTTGAAATGATTGTATGGGCCCAACAACCTGAACTAGTGATAAATATTTTTAATCCAGAAAAAATAACTTTATTGGACAGGCAACGGGTATTTCTATTGTGGGCCCAACTCTTATGGGCCGGCTCCCCTTGATTCTCGCCTTTCATTCCAAGTTTCCAACGATCCAAGCCCACAGAAATACTGCGGGTGTGAGCATTTTGAAAGACGACAACTCAACGAGAGACTGGCCCTAATTACCATTAATCCAAATTAAAAATCAGCGGCCTTTTTTTTTCCAAATAATTTAAATCAATCAGAGGTTGGTACCATATGAAGCTTGCATGACTTAGCATTGTGATTTTTGATAACACCAACGAGCTCAATCAAGTACCCATATTTCATACAAGGCACTCGATTTTGTGCGTGCTTGTTGTGCATGTAGTTGAAGGATCACCTCAAATCGATTAGCAATCTAAAGCTACTGGTTGGCAATGCTTGTCTTGGGTTGACATGTTTCCCAACGCTGCCAAACTGTGTTTATCATACAAATCTGGATATTAATTAATTAGTTAATTAATCAATTCACATCTCCAAAGTGAATGTGCCCCTCATTAACTTTTCGCATGGATTGTATAGATTGTGAGTTGTAATGGACCCAACTAAAAATCCCTAAAAACCAAGCTTAAAGATTTAAATAGGGGGACGGCCGACAACTGTTCTTCTCATACATCTAAGTGGCATTAATTTTTTTTCCTCATATATATATTTATTTTATTAAAAGGGCAAGTGATATAATAATCAACTAATTGCATAAATGCAGGGTTTTTTGTCTTTGCAATTATCTGCCAAAATCTACCAAAGATGAGCCAACGAGGAGAAGGGAAGTTGATGGGCTAATTGTGACACCACAAACAAAAGAGAGTCTCGTGGGCCAGTCACGATTCTTTAACGAGCCCGCTTATGCACAGTCGTAGAACCCTATAAACCCTTTGTCTTCTCCGATCCACCACTCCCCGTTTCCCGATGGCGTGATCGGGCTCGAGCGGCGGCGGCCATGGCGAGTGGTCGGAGCTTGTGGTGCTTGCAGGCTGGGCCCTCCCTCGGCGAGATATTGGCTCTTTGCTTCGTCCTCCTTCTTCACCACCCTTCTTGTCCTCTCCTTGCTGCTTTGCAAGCAATATATTTCACAAGGGCGGGGGAAAAGCTTGAACATATATTAATAACGTTTCGGCTTTCTAGTTCTCTTGATTTGAGCATATTCTCGACTGTCGAGGCTAATGATGTCTTCATATTTTAACGTTTGTAGCTTGAAACTGATTCTGATTTTTGTTGAAATTAACTTAATTGTATTTATCTATAATTTGCAGAACCCGATATCAGATTGCAGTGGCTGGAAGAGGCATGCAAATGATAGAGTTTGCTGCCTTGGATCGTGAAGATAGAAGAGAGTCCGAATGATTGTGCTTTTTTACTTACCATCAATATAGTGTTTATGTGCATGTTTTCCAAATGGGTTATGATAGAAAAGGATCCAACCGATTTTTAATTATAGTAGCACAACGTTCATGTTTTGAACCGTGTGTTATTATGGTACCATGTGTTCTATGTACTATAAATAACGGCAACTAGTGTAAGGATTTATTTAGCATTCTAGCAAATATGTTATACGATAAATTGTGATATATGAAATATGACTTGGAGATGATGCATGAAAGATCTCTTTGCTGCCTGGAAAGCCAAACTTTCAGCTTTAAAAACACTCTTGGATTATCTTAGAAATATAAAATGCCATGGATTGTAGTGTGAAGAAAACGCATTTATGCCGCAAAATGCATTCGAATGACTGTAGCTGGTAAATAGCTACGGTCTAATGCATTGCACAGGATAGTGTGTCTCGATCTTGTATATTAAACTTGAATCATCTAATGTCCGGGGAAGAGGAAGTAGGCATTAAAATTCGGTTTGCAAACATTTGGGAAATGGTTTATTTTATCTGGAACCAAGTTGTGGAGTCCTCCAATCTCCAATGCCATCCATTATAAAAACAGTGTTCTAAAATTTACCTATTCTCATCACCGTTTTGGAAATTTCTACAAGTGAAATGTTTTTACGAAGACTTCCCGGCATGGTAGGGGCGGGGAATGGTCGTCCGTCCGAGTTCCGACTACAGCATCCGAGCATGAAATATGAAAGCTCCTCTGTTCTTGTTTTTGATCCCATTCTTCCATCTATTCCATTTCCCTTCCGAAGCAAGAAGAAGAAGGGAAGGGCATACCTCTGATTCAGATCCAGATCTGGTGTCTATATATATATATATATATGAGTGAGCGGCCATGGCCGCTACTACCCGACCTTCCCTCCACCTCCTCTTCCTCGCCTTCTCCATCCTGTCCCTCCTCTCCCTCTTCTTCTTCCTCCTCTTCCCTCCCTCCTCCCCTCCTGACTCTCCTTACACCCACCCCAAGCCTGTCTCCTCCTCCATCAACGTCTACGTCGCCCCTCTCCCTAGGTCACTCAACTACGGCCTCCTCGACCTTTACTGGGCCCAATCCAACGACGCCCGTCTCGGCGCCGACGCCGACTCCCGCATCCGCGCTTCCATCGTTGGTGGAGCCCGGTCGGCGGAGTTCCTGCCCTACCCCGAGAACCCGATTGTCAAGCAGTACAGCGCGGAGTATTGGATTTTGGGGGATTTGATGACCCCCGAGGGGTTGAGGGGCAGCTCCTTCGCCAGGGTCGTCGGGGACTACCGGGATGCGGATGTGGTGTTCGTGCCCTTCTTCTCCACTCTAAGCGCGGAGATGCAGCTGGGCATGGACAAGGGCCGGTTTCGTAAGCGGGAGGGGAACATGGACTACCAGCGGCAGCGGCAGGTTGTGGACTTCGTCAAGCAGACCGAGGCGTGGAAGCGCTCCGGCGGCCGCGATCACGTCTTCGTCCTGACTGGTAAATTGTACTGCATTTTCTTGAGATTCCTTATTTTCGTTCGTCCGTTTATGTTGTGAAAAGATTTCATCTTTCTTACTTCTTCACTCTTTCGGAATACTTTGCAACGATTTCCCACCTCAGAATAGTTTACAATCTAATATGGGGTTGTCAATGGGTTCATAAACCACATCAGAATTGGCAATTTTGACTACTTCTAGTGAAAGTGAGAGTCGAAAATTTACTGCAACCTGTAGTTGTTTCTTATAATTTTCAGTATCTTCATTCCTAGGTTGTTTTACAAATTGAAGCATTCTTTGGCAGACCCTGTGGCAATGTGGCACGTCAGAGCTGAAATAGCACCCGCTGTACTTCTTGTTGTCGACTTCGGTGGGTGGTACCGTGTTGACTCTAAGGCGTCTGAGGGGAAGAACTCGTCCAATATGATACAGCACACTCAAGTTTCTCTTCTCAAAGATGTTATAGTGCCCTACACTCATCTACTTCCAAGATTATTGTTATTGGATGATCAACATCGGAACACCCTTCTTTATTTTAAAGGTGCCAAGCATAGACACCGGGTTTGTTTCAATCTCTCAATTATCTTGTTTACTTTTTTCCATGTATACTTGTTTACTTGACTATTGCTTATTCTTATCGTTTGCTTGCCAGTTAATCTTGACTTTTGTTTCCCCTTGTCTGAATACCAGAGGGTAAATGGCTTGCAGTAGACCATAAGTTCAGATCATTATTTGCAAAGAATATTATATAATGTATAAATTTCAATTTTATCACCGAGAATTAATTATTAGTCTCCAAATTGGTCCTTGGTGGTCTGTTTGCCATACCATCAACGCAGTTGGGAGCCAGTGCTTCTGTGATGTTATGTTATTTGCAGTAGCAGTATGATGAGAGCTTATTACTGCACGAGAAGTTAGTTTCAAATTGTATCTTTTTACGTTTTAGACATGTGCTGGTGTGAATATTCTTCTTTTGTTCTTCTTCCATTGGATACTCAAAGGGTGTTGGGGGACTGGCATATACCCTAAATTAGAATCAATGTGATTACAAATGACGATATTTTATGGCCGGATACCGTTCTTGACGCCAACCCTCATCCTTCGTCCCAGCTTGGGACCTGCAATGCACAAGCATTGCTTGTGTGAATATTCATAGTCTGAATTCCAATCCTTGCTCTCAATTCTAGCTGTTAAACTTACTTCTTGATAAATATATTGTAACTCTGGTTGGACAGAGTTCTGTCCTGCTTCTCTAAATAGGGAACCATTAAACCTTTTGCATGTCTTCTTGCAGGGGGGTCTAGTCCGTGAAAAATTGTGGGATATTCTCGTCAAAGAACCTGGGGTGGTCATTGAGGAGGGTTTTCCTAATGCCACCGGTCGTGAGCAGTCAATTAAAGGGATGAGAAGCTCAGAGTTTTGCTTGCACCCAGCTGGTGATACTCCAACTTCGTGCAGACTTTTGACGCCATTCAAAGTCTCTGTATACCTGTGATCGTCAGTGATAACATTGAGCTCCCTTTCGAGGGAATAATTGACTACCTGGACTTTTCAGTGTTTGCTTCTACTAATAACGCTCTGCAGCCTAATTGGCTCTTGGATGTTCTGAGGGGCATTTCTAAACAGCAGAAAGATAAATTCTGGCAGAACATGGCCAAGATTCAGCCAATCTTTGAGTATGAAAATGGTTATCCTGGTGGAGTTGGTCCAATTCCAGTTGATGGTGCTGTTAATCTTATTTGGAGAAAAGTTTACCAAAAGCTTCCTATGATCAAAGAGGCAATTACTCGTGAAAGGCGTAAGCCAGTAGGTGTATCTGTTCCTGTTCGTTGTCAATGCACTTGATTTTTTGGTTCCTTTCATCTTGCCTCTGTAAGTAGCTACAATACATAGTTTTTGTTATATGAATGATTGTTTGACAAAGATGCTCTTCCCTCGTTAATGTTGGGATTTTGTAAATTTCAGCACATTTAAGTCTACTTTGTTACATTGTTGATGCCTTTTATCATTTGTTATCTATTCTTTTTGGAACTCAAATTTCAGGATCAATCCTTCGCTTTTTGCTTCACCACCGGTAGGTGCAGTTCGGCTGGCAACCAGATATGATTGAATAGTGCCTTTGAATTTTGATCGCAGCTATTACTTCCTAGATGCATTTTATGCGCTTGAATGCATCTTTTTTATGTCTATTATCTCGAGCTTTCTTGAGCTAAATATCGCTGAAGAATCGTCAATTAGGTTGGGACATCAGTTTGATGCTCATCAAAATAAGACAAGATTGAGAAATGTTTGTTCATAGCTTCATTTGATGGGCTTGAATGCATCTTTATGATGTCTGTTATAACGAGCTATAGCACTGAAAAATTATCAATTAGGTGGGACATCAGTTTGATGCCCGTCAAAATAAGACAAGCTTGAGGAATATTTTTGGACAGAGCTTCACTGGATGGGTGAGCAGCGGGGCCTTTGTAGAGAGCAAAGGTGTCTCTGTATGGTCGTCACAATTTCATCCCACCTACCTAACGGAATTACTGAAGATTATGTACTGGTCCAATGAGAAGGACCTGTTTCTGAAAACACTAGCCGATGCTAGACATAATCGTTCTCGTTTTGCTGATGTCATGATCTTTGGTACGATGTCTTATTCTTCGATTCAAGCTGTCATGTCAACCTTGTGAGTTTTTTTCTTCTTCCTCAAACAACTTCTACTCACCAGCGTAGACTTGAAAGTGGTGGCAAAGTAATCCACTACAATCCTTAAAATGTATTCTCCTCTTGCTATAGCTATCATCTCAATACCCATATATGGACCAATTCTGAACATTTTTGTGTCAATCTCCACGCCTCTTATGGAGGCTCGGCCTTCTTCTCCCAAGCCAGGTCGAGCAGAGGTTGACACCAGCCGACCCTTCCAATCGGTAAAAGAAGCAGTCGCCGCATTTGGGGACAGGATTCTTGCCGGTGAAGTCCGTGCCAACAAGTCCAACTACATTACTCTCACAGCAAGGAAGTCGCAACAATCTTCTTCCGGGTCTTTTTCTTCATTTGACTCTTCTTTATCGCATGTCAAGCAGGAGGAAGACAATGAGATGGTTCAGGCCTCAATAAAAAGACTGGAAGCAGAACTGATTGAAACTAGAAGGGAGCTGAAACTGTTGAAGGAGAGGGAATCACAGATGGAAATAACAGTTGCCTCGTTGAATGCTGAGCTTCACAAGAGCATGTCAAAACTAGCAGCTGCAGAGGCAAGCACGGTAGCTGCAGCTAGAACATCTTCCATAAAGAGTGGTCTAGCACTATATGGTGAACAAGAGGAGATTGTGAAAGAAGGTAAGGTGGTAGACAAAGATGGAAGGCTTGAGCACTCCCAGTGCCTAGCCGAGCTACTAAGTGTGGGAGAGAGGAAAGGGTACTATGCAACATTGGAAGAGAAGAAGAAAAGCATGAAGAAGAAGCCCATAGTTCCTCTCATAAGCGCGATTTATGGCGGAAGAAGAGCCCTGTTAGCCATTACAGTTACTTGTATTCTTGCCCTTCTTACTTGAGTTGATGCTTAATTACTTTGTTGTTTGCTCAATACAAGAGGCCTGGGGTTGAATTGATTGAGTGGGTGCACTTCCGATCAGTGATAGTTGTTGTAATATTAATAAACTTGTGTATTATATTTGCACGTGGTCTTGAGTTTGGATAACGAAGCAAGTTTTCTGATTGTGTGTTTGTGCATATATTCTGAGGATCACATTGATCAAAGTAAATTCAACATGGAACACGAAATATTGGTTAAAGTCTGGGGTTTAGAATTTAGCGTGATTCACTATAAGGGTTGAAAGCAATTTACCTAAATTTTAGTGTTCTCTAACCATGAACGTTGTTTTGATGAAGCAACAAGAAAAATCAATTTCACATTGATTTTTATGTCCAAAAAGTTGATCAAAGTTTAGCAAGTGACTGGCCATACTAGTTGTCCTTGGACATGAATGAGGAGGCAGTACTTAGTGATACCAATGGATTTTTACCTGATCCAACCCAAAAATATTGAGTTTGGGTTCATGTTCAGCGCCTCAAAAGACTTCACTAACTCTATGAGGATTTGAACTCAAACAATATTATTATTATTTAAAAAAAAGACTTTTCCTCTATGTAATATTAAAATATATTGTATTTTTACTATAAATAAAAATAATTATCCTAAAATATATTAAAATTTTGTACATTCTTATATAAATATATGTAATATATTTAATCGGTTTCGATTGGGTCTGGCTTTACCAAATCAAATTTAGATCGAATTTATTCCGAGATTAAAGAAAAATAAAAATATTTATGTATATATTTAAATTTGGATACGAATATTTAATATCAGATGGGTTTGAGGTTTGTAAAACCCTGACTGTACTGAACCGACCCAACACTAGGACCTGGTGTACTGGGTTTAAGGGGGATAAAAACGTCATTGTAGCGTCTCTTCGTCTCCGACGTCTGTTTTTTTTCTTGGGAATGAAGAAGGGGGAGTTGGAAGAAGTGCAACGCAGACCAGACAATATAATTGCGGCCCGCCCAGAGAGCTTGGCAGTCCCCCCTGTACCCTAACTCAATACGCCCCCTTTTGCTACCGGAAAGCTTCGATCTTTGGGCACCACCGAATTGTAGCAGAGATGCAAGCAGTCGACTTGCATCGCCCCTTCTCTCCTACACCAGAATCCACGGCCCTGCCGTCCTGCTCGTTGCCCCTCTCCCCTGTTCTCCCTGTCCTCCTGGTCTCTCTGCACATATCCGCCCTCTTTTCTTTTCTTTCATTTATTTATTTATTTTTCGTTTTTTTGTCTTTTATTATGTTCAAGCAAATTGGGTTATTGACGATTTGTGAATTTTGCCCTTTTATTTTGCTACTCATGTGATTAATTCTGACGCTTTTTTTTATTAATTTGTTTTTGATTTGGTTGAAGGATGTGGCTGTGCGGAAGAGGACAAGGTGTGTGGTTATTAGAAGGAAGGGGTTTCGGATTCCATGCTGCTCTTCTTTTCGCGCCGAATCAAAGCAGCGTGGTGAGCTTTTCCTCCCCTCCCTCTCTCCTTTTCTTCATTGATTAACTTTATTTGTTCGGTCGTTCGTGTGTAATTTTCGATCGTTTTTTGGAATTTCTTAACATTATGTGGATTGACGTCTTGTTGAGGATGAAAATGAATGTCTTCTGCTGCTTTATTCATGAATGAAATCTTTTCTTTTCTTTTTCTTTTTAGAACAAAGTTTGTTAGCAGCGGCAGATAGAGGAGTAAAAACTCTGCGAGTATTTGGATTTCGGGTTAAATCAATAGTTGATTATCAATATAATGATGGTGATAATTCTATTGACATGTTTTTTTCCCCCGCCATCTTTACCTTTTAGGGGAGGTAGCTGTTAAGGCTGTTGCAACTCCCAATTCAGCATTGGAGTTGCCACTTACTGCCGAAAATGTTGAAAGCGTACTGGATGAAGTTCGCCCATATCTTATGGCTGATGGGGGAACATAGCATTGCATGAGATTGATGGTAACATTGTTAGAGTCAAGCTACAAGGAGCATGTGGGTCCTGTCCAAGTTCTGTCATGACAATGAAAATGGGCGTTGAACGTCGATTAATGGAGAGAATGCCAGAAATTGTTGCTGTTGAGGCAATTGCTGATAAAGAAACTGGTCTTGAATTGAACGAAGAAAATGTGGAAAAGGTAACATTCTTTGTCAGATGAAAAAATTCCTTTTTCTCATGATAGTTTGTCCCTCTCTTTTTTTGAACGTGATAGTTCTCTTTTTGGTTTTAGAGTTCAATTATTTTATGTTGGGTGGAGTGTGTGCCAATTGGAATGCCTAAAGTTTATTGAATTAAACGAGTGTTTGTTTAGATTATAATGTGGATGTCTGAACCAAGAATCATCAAAAAACGCTACAAAAAAATTCATTAATGGGGAAAATAAAATATTACTTACTTTTAGATACAATATCACTGTACATTCTTTACAATGGCATCAGTAGAATCGAGAGCTTTTATATGGCAGAATAAGTGTAAGTCTTCAGCCTTGTGTTCTTACTGCTGTACTCATTGCATAAAATTGAATGAATTAGACATTATTAGTTGGCAAATAATGAATTTTGAATTTTACCTGGCCACGTTATTGGCGCAGACAACATTTCTTGTTGTTAATCAATATTCCCCGCCTCTTTACCGTTAGCTATTGTGATTGACAAGTCAGCCATCTCTGGTTCTCTTTTAGCTTTGTCATTTTCCCGGTTTTTGGTTGAAAGTAAGTAGAAATGTGGAGCATTTTAAAGTACGTCGGGCAGGTTTCAACACTCTGTTAGTTGTCATAGGTTGTGTTTGGGGCTATGTATGTACAGAGATACAAATAATGCGTGCCACTCTGCTGTGTTATAAAATTTTAGTTTCAACCCTTCTTTTTTGGCTTTTTTGCTAATACTTGAAAGCACCGTATTGAATAAGGTGTGGAAAGTGGAAACCATGGTACTTAAGAGTTTAGTATTTGAGCCATATTGATCAGTGGCCGGAAATTTCTGTCTTTGTTGTAGGTGTTGGAAGAAATAAGGCCATACCTAGTGGGGACTGGTGGTGGTGGGCTTGAACTTGTAAAGATAGAAGAACCCATTGTGAAAATCAGAATAGACGGACCCGCTGCTGGAGTCATGACTGTTCGTGTGGCTGTTACGCAGAAGTTGCGAGAGAAGATTCCTGCCATTGCAGCAGTGCAGCTCTTATAAATTCAATTGGATGGTTTTGTCAACTTATACAGATTAAATTTTCCTCTGTTGCAGTCGTATACCGATCTTGTATAGTTTGTATTGTACTTTATATTTCATTTTCAAAACGTTAAATTTTTCATGGACAATTAATAATGAAAAACGGCATCAACAGAACCCAATTCTCAAGGATTTCTTTTTATTTTGAGTTCTCATGGGTCTTGGGACTAGAATTGGCAGACTGGATCAGATGCTTGCTAAGCATTGTTTTACTCGGAAAACAAAAGAAAAATTATCGTGAACCTTGTTAGATCATCATGACCCTCTATTTTGTGTTGTGTATATGAAATAAAAAACTACATGTCCCGGCATCATTGCCACTGTTAATTGGGAAAACTGGCATAGAATAACACCATGATATGCTATCTGCTGGGAGACTGTTATGCTGCTCTCTACCCGATCATCGGAAGCAAAATGCCACCTCTTCTATCAGAAATAAGTGGAAAACTCAGGAACAAATCTGATTGCACAGGTCACTGATCCTCCCAGGGAAACATCCGCAAATGGATGCACATGAAACGTGCCCCTGTTCAAGCATGTCGATGTTAACCTCCCCTCATCCACTATGGCCTGCTTCCCAATTGACATATGAACGAATCAAAAGTATGTAGTGAATAGATGGAACCTCACAAGCAACTTTTCTGTCAGAGCAGTCCATCCTTTGCCAGGGATGCAGCCAATGTAGTGACACCAGCGGCCGTGCTTATTCGCGTCCACATTGTGAATGGCTGCGAAAAGCCCTCCGGATATACTTAATTTGCAAAAGAATAAACTGCAATCTTAGATTTTCATTGCGTTTTTTGAAGTATGAAATCTTGAATAAGCAGCAAGAAATTAGCGACCTTACATCAGGCCAAACAGAACCAGTGACATTACACGCAAGAATGGCTTATCTAGTTGCTGCTTGAGTGCAACTGAAGTATTAACCTTGAACTCGTACAATCCTTTCGTTTGTATACCCAGTTGTGGATTATAAAGGGGCAAAACTCCAAGAACAGTTCCAGCGAAAAGGTCGCAGATGTTTGCGTAGTTGTCTATGTAAGGAAGTAAACCTAGAGCGAAATTGATTACACCTACGCACAAAAGCAAGAACATTCCTGCAGCCTAGATTAGATTGTTGATAAAAAAGATCATACACAATTCAAACAAAGTAAATCAAAGTAAAAAAAAACCAAAAAGGATATAACTTATCTGAATATATTTGCCAATTCCTAATGAGATCTACGAATAAGCTGCCAAGTAATCCAAACAGAGAACCGGATGATCCAACACATGGACTTTCCGCCACAAAGATCAAAGAGAGAAAGCCGCCGACCAAAGAAGAGAGTATATAGATCGCTCCAACTCGGACTGTCAACATTTGAAAATGCAAGAATATTAGCTTTTGGCTTATGGGAAGTTCATTTTGCCGACACATCTTCCATGAAAATCTTTGTCATCAAATGATCGAACCTGGTCCAAAGGCCTGCTCAAGGCGCAGGCTCACGAAAAACAACACTAGGAAGATTCAAGGCCAAAGAATGACACCAGCATGTAACCAAGAGAAAGTAACAAGTCGCCATTTTTCGTTGTGTTGAATTGCCAACTCACGTTGCAATGCTCCCATCTCCAACATCCTGCAAAGAAAAGTCCAGACCATATATATTTACTCAAGAACCGAAAAATGCTACTTCTACTGAAAAAACGATAAAGGCTACCAACTTGAAATGAAATGCACAAGCACAAATAAAAAAAAGGAAAAAAGAATAAAAAAAGAGCAGATCTTGTGGAGAAATATAGTTCGAACCAGAGGGCAAAGATCGGGATACTGGCCATAATAAGATATTTACCAAGAAAAAGAAGTGAGGGAAGAAGCAAACCAGTCGGAAGAGAAGAAAGGAAGATTACTCACGTGGAGGTGGCGTAGGCGAGGAGGGGTGGGGGTGTTCTCGGAGAGGGGCTGGAAGGCGAAGCGGAGGAGGAAGACGACGGAGCAGTCGCCGTGAGAGGCGAGGGGCAGTCGTTGACGAACATGGTAGCGGCGAAGACGAATAGGTGAAGGAAGAGGAAGAGGGAGACTACCCAGGTTGCCTCCTTCCTCTTGAACCGACCTTCGAAGAAGGCGATTCTCTGCTCCTCGCCGGACGGCGTGGCGGGGCCGGCGGCGTCCCCCGATTGCAGGTCGAGCTGGACGCGCTCCTCAGAGGGTAAGTCCCATTCTTCTCCCTCACAAATTCTATCAGTTTTCTCCAATCCAGTAGAACAAAGGTGCGATTTTTGGGTAGTGTTTGCTGCTGCCGAGTGGCTGTTGTTGTTCTTTCTTCGTCTCAGAGAGAGAATTCAAACGAAGTGGAAGAAAGGCGGGAATTCAAGAACTGCGCGGCTGTTGCTGGATGGATATATACAGTTTTAAATTATCATACTATCTAGTTATACCGTCGATTCACGCTCGTACTACTATTTAAGTTTTAATTGGTTTTTTAATTTAAAATTTTCATAAAATCCAATTTTTTTAAAGATAATTAATAAATTACTATTTTTTTATCATATTTAATATAACATTGATAATAAAGTATATTATTATATTTAATAATATATTTTATTTATAATTTTAGAATCGGTTAAACCCAATATTCCGTATCAACTATATATAAATCAGGTATAATAATTGATATGATATTTACAATTAAGTTTGGATCCATGAAAGTAATCGGCCACGACATCAAAATTACGATCTGACCTTAATAACTAAAGTTAATTCAATTTGACCGGCCAGATAATATCAATGACTAATATTTTCTCTCTCAAACTTAAGGGCACATACAGGCCGTGGCTACAGCAATTTTCACAAGAATTAAAAAAACGCTTTGTTAAAGATGACGCCGTAATAATCAAATAAAGATAGATTTATTTTATATACGCACACCCATTCAAAGATATTAACCTCAACTAGCAGTTAGACTATGATACTTGAAAAAAAACCTATGAATTTCTTTCTCGGTAGGCACGAAAAAAATTAAACAGCAAATCCCAGTTAAAACTCAAAAAATATATATATACGTGGATCTTAACGGTTGGGAAGTACGGCAGCGGAGACAACAGTCTACTACGCTCCATCAGGTTGGAGGAATGGATTGGAAATCTCGCCAGTTCCATCCGTTGGGGATACAAGCATCACTGCAGTCCCTCAACGGACCTGCCCAAACCCAGAAGAAATTCCACAACTTTTAGTGACGAAAACAATTTATGGTAGCTCAATGCACAACACAAAGCCTCCACCCTTTGCAAGGCTCATGGAACTATAAAAGATTAGGGAAAGTGTTGCAACTCTTACTAACTCTTACTGGCTGTAGATTAAAAGAAGTTCTCGCCCCTAAAAAGTTAAGATGCAACCAGGAGGGGTAATATTTGTGATTAACCTTTTTTGATCGCTGCTAAAGGACACAATGACTTATAGAGATAGAAATTTAATGTCTATACATTAAGAGTTTAGATGCAGTGTTTTGAACATTAGAAACTGTATTTATGTCAAGAGTTCAGTCATTGGATAAAAAGCAAGGCACTGTTCTCAACACTTTTCTAACTCATGGAGACCATCTATTCTGGATCTAACTCTCGGAACCAACCAGTTTTCAAGTGACATTGCTTGCATTCTACCAGCTGATTTCCAACAAATACTGTCCATTGCATATCTCGCCAATGATATATAGAAGATATTCCACGGAACCATATAAACAGGAAGTTGGACATTTGATCATTGTTATTATTTTGACTATGCAGTGCTGTGGAAATAAGTAGAATGGATCCACCTAACTTTTAAATTATATTTTAACATAGCTGCAAACAAAAAAGAAGTACATGACAAAGTTACTACAAGGCCCAGGCGCCTGGTCTGATCAATAGTTTTCAGGAAATCATCTGGATCTGCCAAATTGGAAAGAATTTCGGATTAGTTCAACCGTCAGAGAGGTATATTTTACCTGGACGATATAAAAAAACAGCCTTTTTCAACTTATTTCAACATGGAAGGAAGATCATAACCGGTGTAAAAGTATGATGCTATTACATTTTATCAAAATCTTTATCACCTTTAGTTTCATATAAAACCACAATCACTATTTAAAACACAAAAAATAATAAAGAAAATAAATGATGATGCAACAGAGCAAGATGTGTCAACTACAGTAGGAAGCTAATATCATAAATCCAATTCCTTCAAAATAACTTGCAAAAGACAACCAGTCAACCATCCAAGTTATTTCCTGGAGATGAATTGACAGTTCTCATTCTTCTGGATGCAAAATAAAGCTGAAAGAATTAATATTGCCGAAGAATCAAGTAAAATTTATCTGTTGTCTTTTTCTTTTTCTTTTTCATTTCTGGCAGGGTTTATCAACTGTAGTTGGTCGTACGATATGCAGCGCAATCTTTAACTAGGGACAATTCTTACAAAATATCAAGTGCCACCCACGCACAAAAACAGGCAACAAGATAGCGGGGCACTTGGCATGCACAAGCAATTGGTCAGGAGAAGGAATAGGAGATGAGAGAAGATAGGATTACCATGTCTTCTGCTCTTCAAAAACCTCCAATCAATTACGCAAACTCAAATCAGGGGTAGCTGTAAATATCAATGGGTAACATGAATACAAGTTTAAAAAATTTGCCTTAACAACAATCAATCAAAACCACGTTCTTCACCAAATAAGCCGATCCTCTCAGTAAATAACTCAATTCACAATCTTGTCCAGAATCATAGCCAAATAAACCTTACTAAAACGAATTCTTTGCATTGTGATTACAGTCACTACGAGTTACGAGTCCAAGTCAAGCAAATGCATTCACATGTTAAAACAAATGATTCAACGACACCATGAGCGAGCATGGAAAAAATTTTTTCTTCTGATTTTGAAAATGACGATCTTGGCACATTGTACGGTAGGAGTCCATCTGATTTTACTAATCAGTTTCAGCACCAAAGCAGTCGGAATTTTTTCCACTTCAAAAAAAAAACACTTGAACCCAAACCCTTCACCAGCTACTCCAAAACACACAGATGGAACATTAACACAACGAACAAATCTTCCAAAACCCAGAAAGACGGAGGTCCGACGCTGGAGAAGGAAGGGGCAATGGCGGCCGGCGGGTGAACCGCCGAGTGGGAGGAGGATGAAGCCGATAGAATGGGCCCATTGGCGGGGCCGCAAACGATGGGCTTATTAATTTGGGCCTCTATAGGCCCATACGAATCTTGGGTTTACTGTGTATTTTTTGTACATTGTTTATGATGATCAAAAGGTTAAAATTAAAATTCGATTTTCTTTCATAATTAAACTATAAATAATTTGACGTCCAAATTGTTCTTTTTTCCAAGATATACGTCCACAATAGTTTACACCATGGTCCCACTTAATGGAGATATTTGCAACTGCAACCATCATTCATTGTTACACAAAACTATAACCTAAAACTTTTGTATGGTCCAATCACTGACCTGGAATGATGAAGAGAAATTGTAATAAAATATCTTCCCCAATCTATCTTTGCATAAATGATTGCCACTATTGGAAGCTTAATTTATAAGATAAGAAAGAAGGAAAAAAATTATTTTCCAGTTAAACGACGGGAAAATTTTGTCAGCCATGCCTCACAGTTGCATCAGGTAGAAAGCAAAGTCCCACACTCAAATCTTGAGGCCCGCATGTTAAACGTAAGATTTTTGTTTTATAGATAAAGTTGTGGCAGTCTTCCGTCTCTTTTTCTTTCCCACTTAAAGTCCATCCGGGTAGTGAAATCATAGATATGAAAGTACTCATGATGTTGTGATCAAAACCAACATTTGGGGCCATCAAAGTGGTTGCTAAAACCTTTGAGGGGTATCTAAAGGTCTGAGCCAGACAATTAATGGACTGCCATGAGAAAAATGCTCAATACCTAAGATTCTTCTTGACATGCTTTCTTTTGTTTTATTTTCCGTGAAGGATATTGTTAAAGCTTTTGCAAGTCGATGTATCATCTAACATCCATGTCTCCGCTTCGGAAGTTGGACGTCTGGATATTGTGTGTAACAGTGTATAGCTAAAAATCTGAAAATACTAACACATCCCTTGGTTACTTTCGCCATCTCTGGACTAAGAATAATATCGCCAAAGAGATGGAGTTCTATTAAAGAACAAAGGCACTGAAAAACTGGCACCATTTCATGATTCATGGTTGATTATTATGAGACCGGTGCCCACTTCGAAACCTAGGATAAAGCAAGCAGCAGTTCGCATTTTAAAAACAAAAATAAAAATAAAAAATCAATGAAAGAAACAAATAGAGTTGGGAACATTCTTCCCCTTCCACACACCAATAAAAATCTCAAAAGACAAACATGCTCTTCCACTGTCCCATCCTCCAAAAGCCCACGAGCAATCAACAAAATCAGATGCATGTTTAAGATCAAAACATCAAAGGTATAAGACCCAAAGCAAAAATGGGCAGATAACCAACAGTCTTATGTGCCCTGCCACTAATACAAGATTCTTACTTCCGTGAAAAGAAGATTTTCTTGCCTGGGCAGGGAAGAAAATGGTGCAACCAAGGAGTGATGGAGGGGTCCATTCTCTGAAATTTTTGGGCAAAGGGGTGTCCTCATCGACAATTTGACACTATAGATAAGCAGATATAGAGAGGGGAGGATAAAAAAGAGAGAGTGAAAGATAAGAATTGTAAAGGAAGAGAAAACAGGGTCACCAACTTTGATTGCTCTTCAAGTTGTGAGCAATCAATCATTCAATTCCTTGGGCAATGATATTTATGTTTACATTGAACTCGCCCGTGGGAAGGCAGGTCCTACCAACAAGCCAAATAATTACTGCACAAATTGCCCCCTAATCCACCGGCAAAGCATTAAGATGGCGTCCATTAATTCGTGGTTGGAGCCCCACCCATGGACGAGGAGCCATTGACCCAAACAGCCAAGAAGCTTCTTTCAGTATCACGCATTTGCAAACTGCTTAGCTTTAATGTTTTCTTATTTTCTTAGAATAATTTAATCTCCTTTAATTTGTTTTCTAATTCACAGTATCATCTTCTAAGGCGTCTAATCCATACATAACCTTTTCAATCGTCATGTTTGAGCAGCAAGATGTGAGTCTAATTAAACCACCTAGTTGCTCTTGCTACCATCCATATATTTATTTCCCGGCAATTAGTTGCAATCAAGCCTTCTAATTCCCCTTTCAAGTTCAAATTCACGTTGATGTATAAGAACAACCTATATATATATATATACATATATGCAATTAAACTGATTACAACTCATACACAGTTAAGGAGAGGTTGGTTGCTACTATGTTTCTTATGTGTCATCCAACAAACCAATCCAATTTCACTTAATTTACTTATTGGTGATGCCATTTTTTCAACACCGGTATTACATGCTGACCATGGAATGGTTGGTTGGTCATCGAACTTCTTCTTATATCTTTTTCATCTATAGCAAGAAAACACAATTATCTTAAAAACCTTCTTTTTCATTGTATAATTAACCACCCGACTGTTTAAGCTAAACTTTTGATAAACTAAGTTTTAGAGTTGGCCGCCATTATAATGCCACCTACCAGTCATTCCCGCCTTCCATTAGTGGACACTGATCAAACACATCCGACGCAAGGTTGAGAAAGACAGCCCTAGAAATGGGAAAAGCTAAAAAATAAAGCTTCCCAGCTGATGCAAGGTATTAATGTCATTGATCTCTTTTTAGTTCTTAAACAGCAAATCCCCCCAGCTCGGATTATACAAGAGTTCTCATCCAAATCTTGCCCCAAAGCCAACCAATTCCACTTTAAAAATTTCATGTCTATGATGTTTCTCCTCCGATCCTCATACTGCATATTCCCGAGTGCAGGAGTGATACGTGAGCTTTGAACATTGCTCCTCCCTCTTGCTCCCTCATGCATACCAACAGTGTATAAAGCAGGGACAGATCAGAGGGAACAGAGCAAAGCTGCATTCCTCTACTGCAGCAGACAACATCGAGAGAAGATTGCCAAAAGGGCAAAAGGAAAGAGAGCGATTCTGAGATATGAAGAAAGCTGTCTGTGCTTGATTTCAGAGGAGGAGAAAATGGCAGATTCTCCATCATCTTCAACCCCTCACAAGGAACATTCATCATTGCTGCCAACCATCCTTCACTTATAACACCAACAAAAACCCTATCTTTTACTCCTCCTTCCCCTTCTGCTGCCAATTTGCTGGGCTCAATTCCATCTCATTTCTCTCCATGGATTCTACCACCACTGTCAGTGGCTTCTACACCTTTCTCACCTGCGGCCTCGATGACCTCGACCGGCTGTTTCAGTCTCAGAGCTTCATGTCGGCGCAGTTCCTCCAGAGGGTCCTTGGCCTTCTCAGGTCCATCCACTCTCGGCTCACCGGCCTGGTGCACAAGCTCCATCTTCCCGCCGGCGACAAGTGGCTGGACGAGTACATGGACGAGAGCTCGAGGTTGTGGGAGGCCTGCCATGTGATCAAATCCGGCGTCTCCGGCCTCGAACAACAGTATCTCGCATGGGCACACATCCCTTCTACTTTCTCCAGCCATCGCAGCCTCACCCCTCAGGTTGCCCGCCAGGTCTGCCATCAATCGTTCCTGACACCCAATTGTTCAATACCATAATAAATTCCATATGGTACTGTTGCTTATGATTCGATGTTGTAACATATATTAGATTGTGAGGGCCATCTCCGTCTGTTGTAGAGAAGCCACCGGGTTAGAGGAAGAAAACAGAGCCCTCATGGATACGAGGATTGATCCACTTTCTCTTGGATTCGGTTCCATGGTGGAACCCAGGTTGAACGCCTTCAATGGATTCAGAGGAGTGCTACACGCCATGAGAAACGTGAGCTCCCTGCTTCTGACGATCCTGCTGTGGGGTCTGGTCTCTTGCGTTCAGGGATCGCGCAGCTCCCTCAAGGCAGAGTTGGAAGGCTGCTTCTTCTCCAGCCCCGGCGGGTTCATGTCGTCGGCGGTGACGATCAAGCGCAAGGTAGCGGCGGAGGTAGACCGCCTCGGCCGGCAGCGGCCGTGGATTCTGCTTCATGAGTTTAGGTCGGCGGGGGCGGCGTTGGAGGAGATTAGGGCGGAGCTGGAGAGGAGAGGGCATGGTGAGCAGGTGGAGTTGGAGTGGGAGGGGAGGTTCACGGAGAGAGTTGAGAATCTGCGGTGCTGCTTTGAAGGCCTGAGGTTTGGGATAGAGGGTATTGCTGGGCAGATTGACGACTTCTTTGATGAGATTGTGGAGGGAAGGAAGAAACTGCTGGATTTCTGCAGTCATCGATCGTGAAGTAGCCATTGCTAATCCTCATGTTTTTGATAGGGAGTGTCATCTTCTAGTTTTGCAATTTCAGTTTCAAGTTTGCATAAATCTAACTTCAGTATAATTCTGATATATTACATGGTAGAAGATGTTATCTCATGCGAGAGAAGTTTGATTATTCGCGGTTGGTTAGTATACCGAACTGTAATCTAATGAAATGGAGGTTCTTAATAGATCAATACCTAGAGTTCAGACACTAGAGATTGTTATGCTCTTAAAGAAATGGACTTTGTTTTATGGTAAGAAAATTTGCTGCTATAAAAACTTGTCGCCAATCATTACTATCTGAGCGAGAATCCTGAAAAGGGCGGGAACTGGGAGGAGATTCCTCTGAGAAAGCAAAATTTCTGGGATGAAGCTTTTGTCTGGTTGGGTTTGGTCTGCAAACGAAATAGACGTAGCTTGATGGTTATTATAGCTTCTGGACAAACTGATTATGTATCACTGCTTTTCAGCCAGAGAATTGGAAGGAATTATTTCCCCACCTGAGCTATCTACAGCTGAACACCTTCATAATCTTATCTTTTACACAAAAGATATATATATATATATATATATATATATATATATATGTGTCGGTCGGCTGCAGAGATTGTTCCCTTAATGTGAAGAACAATTTGCAGTCTCATGAAATTCTTAAATTTAAGAAAGAAACATGTACCATATTTGTTCTTTCAAAAGCATGCTGAGCAGATATGCATGTTACCATCGGCATTTTTTTTTTTGGTTTACTTTTCATCACCTTCGGAGTTATGCCTTGAACTTTATTTTACAGAGACGTGCTGAGTTAGAAGTTGAGGAATGTTACCTTATGCTTAGAGCCTTAGACATTATTTTATCAACGGCCAGCAAAATAGTTGAAAACTTCAAGACAGGAGAGATGTTAGTTAGAAGATAAAAAAGGAGAGCACGAGGGCGGTGAGAGGTTTCATTTCCCCAATCTAAACATGAACCTCTCCAGCTGATATTATATTAGAAATCTTTGAGAACCCAGGCTTAGTCTGTTTCCCGTGAATCAGACTGGATTGTTGTCTGATGATATTGCAGGTAATAAGATGGGTGATATCATAGCATAATTAGACATTTGAACTACTTAGGCATGACACCTCGCCTGACGCACGGTGAGAGGAAGCGAGCACACATGAGGCAAGGAATTGACGTGTAATAAATGGGAAACCTACTTCTCCGCGGTCTCGTCCTGGGCTCATGTTTGAGTAACCATATAATACCCGCTCGTGCAATATGCATGCATGGTCAGGTGGGGAACGCAACCAAGCATGAGCACGTGAGTATGGCCATTTATAACGAGAACTTCATATGACCTCTCTTTTACGTTTTCCACTCTGTATGTATGCAGGCGTTTAATAAACGGACATGATAGTAGCATGTACTAGCGAAAGGAGGTGTCAATGGCCATCCCAATTGATACGGCGGTCGCTTTCGTCAAAAAAATTGAAATGGTTGTTTAGGTCGCAAAAATATATAGCTCCTCGTATGTGTGGGAAAACAATCTCGTCGGGGGATATATCCTTACCCGCAGCACGTAGAAGCCATTTGTTTCGGTGGTTTTAAGGTGGGGAAATGGCAGACATCATAAATCAGGAAAATGTACCTGTAATCAACACATGGGTTCTTGTGATTCAGCTATTGGGATATTTAGGATGGACTTTTTATGATTTACGAGACGAGCGTTTAGATAAGGAAGTCGAGATTAAGCAGAGGCTTGTATGACGTTTTTTAGCTGCCTGTCCTTAGTTGTTATCCATCCATGTGATCCATTGACGATTGAATGAAGAGGTCGTGAGGCCGGCGGAATCGGCAGATCTAATAGACACCGACAGCGAAGTTGGCCACGCATCCAGGCCCTCTGCATGTACAAGACGCGATATTGACCATCCCCTTTTCCAAACCAGCAACCACCCAACAGGTAGGACATGACCTGAAATGACCGCAGAGTCGCAGAGACGGATCCGGTCGGACATGACCTGAAATGAAAACTTTGGTCGGCCTATATAAAATTTTTACCGTATGCTTATTATATATACTTAGCACCTACTAGATAGTTTTAATCATTTATTATACAAAATTTATAGTCGAAAGTTATATTTAATTTAACCGTGTTGAATCGGATTCCATAAAAATAATAAATAAAATATTTTATTAAATATTAAAAATATATTTTATCATTAATATTTTATTAAATACTAGTTAAAATAATGTAACTTTCAATAAAAAAATTAAAATTTTGTAAAATTTTCATTTTAAAACACCTCGAATTAAAATGATACAAATAGTTAAATTGTGGTGTACCATGTATAACTATACAAAAAGATATAACATTTAAAACTATGCTTATTACTATTTGCAACCATGATATCGGCCAGCAATACAACCTTAAAAACTGAGGCGTCAGAGATTTCAACATAAATTCTATTCTTTCATAGATTTCAGTGTAAATTCTATTCGTTCATAAATATGTTCACTCATCTGTGTTTGCAATTCTTTTTTTTAGAAAGTCACACAAAACTTAGGTATGCCCATGTTTTCTCCAAAGCCTAGACTAACAAGTTCTGAAGTAATTTCCTCTCAATCATTCTTTGTCAATGTAGTAAAGGTGTTCATTATAAAATTGTTTAATTTGAGGAAATTGGAAAATGATTTATATTTCAAACTTTTGTCAAGTAATTAAAGCGTAAATCTCATTTATATTTTCAAGCGTAAATCTTTGAAGGCACTCTTGAGATCAAATACATTTGAGGCCTTCAATTGCTCAATTGTTATCATAGTTATATCATTCATGAAGTTATTTTATAATTTAAATCCTATACTTGGTTCTCTTCCAATGATGGTTTGATACCCACCGATTTTCTTTTTGAATTTCCTTTTTGGTAAAAAAAAATCATTCAATGAAAGATAATTTTTTAAGCTTACTCTATCTAAATTTTGATGAAAATCAAGTCTAGTTAGTGACTTATCACAAGAGGAAAGAAAGAAAAAAATGGTACATGATACTTTCTATCCTCATTAAAATAATTCTTATTTTGATTTAGACTATTATCGTTATAGTTTTAAAACTCTTTTTTGACTCTAAAAATTTCGCGAGTAGATTCCATCTTATGTCTTTTCAAGTTAAATTCTGTGAATAAATGCATTATTTAATTTTATAATTGATACCCCAAGTCTCCCTAGACTTTCTGAATCAAGCGAAAAAAATTCTGAAAACTTTTTCTTTAGTTTTGTTAAATTAATAGGTTTTAGTAATATAAATCATATATTTGTCAATTTCAAGAGTGGAAAAGAGCCGTATGTCATAATTTATTATATCTGTTTACTTGTTAAATGGGAAAACGGATATAAATGACTTCAAGTCGACTGGAAGTCAACTCTACTGTATAGCTTAGCGAACTAAGTCCACGTCCCAAATTTTTAAATTATAATTATCATTGAGTCAAGTTACTTTGATACCATTTCATACTAGGAAATCTTTTGAGAACTGATAATATTTTCCCCACTTTTCACTCTTTTTTACTAGATAGGCTAAATCAGTGTGATGATGTGGTCATAGTTTTTCACTCCAAAAACTCTTCGAGTTGACTCTGCTTTATGGCTTGCTGAGTGAAACTCCATAAATAATTTCATACTCATCAGTCATCATAAAATGTATCAAAATATATTATTATTTTTAAATTAGATAAATCAATATTTCTAACTAATATAAATCATGTAATTGTCAATTTCAAGTGTTAAAAGAGCAATATATATATTATTTATATATAATTTTTTTATTTATATAATTAAATTTTAATATCAATGACTTCAAGTTAACTTGGAGTTGACTTTAAATTGACTATACTCTATGACATGCCAAGTCGATTTCGAAATTTGAGTTTTGAATTTCAGACATGACAACGCAAGAATTGTTTTTGTAAAATCGTGTTTCTAGTTAGATTTTTACATTAGAGAATCAGTCAGCTCAATCATCGGATTGAGTTGAATCAATTTTATGACAAGTGTGTTGAGCCGAGGCTAGTTGTGCATTATGAGCAATGATGGTCAATTATATTCGAGTATATGATGATAACGTCAGAAAAATGATGAGAAATGAGTTATCAGAATATATAGTAGTATACACTTATTTTTTTATGTATTTGATCATAAAATTATTTTTATGTCAAATAATGCTTTAAGACAAGTTATATAGTAGTTTAGGTCAATTATAAGTTATATAATATGTTATTTTGATGTTATGGAGTATATTATATTTTATAGGATTTTTTTCATATTTTTTGGATTTTTTAATTTATTAAGAGTTAGTTATTTTTTACTTGGATCATAGTCATGTCAACTTTTATTTACAAGACTACCACTGAAACCCTCTCCCGATGCCTTTCTCCCTCTCCCCCAATCGCCGCCTCAATTCTTGCCACTGACGCTGCCTCCGACTGTCACGCCACCACTGATTGACCCCATCAGAGCATTGTCGAGCATCCCCATGTCTTCTCGGCTGCCGCCCAACCTCCATGACACATAGGAGCCACATGCTCATGCCGTCCTCCTGATGCCGATTCCGTCGCCGACCTTGATGCTCCGCCGTTGCAAAGCCACCCTTGCTGCTCCCTTCGACCCATATGCCTTTCCCCCTCCACATGTGCCACCGTCATGACTGGCCAAGGGCCGATTGGGCAAGCTGGCCGACCTTGGCTGACCCACGGCCATCTCCAGCTACCATTGTCGCCACCGCCACCCTGACCACCCACATCCCTGAACACCTCGTCGGAAAAGCTGTAGGAAAATTGTAGGAATATCGTCGAAAAATCGGATTTGTTGTAACTCACAGGGAATTGCCGGATTTTTGCCGAATTCATCCAATCGAACCTGATCAAATTTCGAACGTCGCCAGGTAGGGAATTCTAGTCCCAAATTGCGCAACAAACCTTAGTCGTATCCAATCACCGACGACACGGAGCATAATTAACTCCAACCTAATTATTTAAAATTTATAATTATTAGCACAACATGATAGGATTTAATTGATTGATGTAGTAAAATATTTTTTATTGTAAATAAAAAATGAATTTGCATAATTTGAATGATATGAAATAAATGCTAATGATCGAGTCAAATAAATTAAGTATGAATTGTTAATTAACTTTAATGCAATTTAGGAAATTATGATGTGACTTCATGTGATGAGGATTGATATGAGTTTATAGTTTAAGATATGTGAATGCATCATTCAGATAGTGAGCACTAGTTTCTAAATTTGATGTGTAGCTACGGAGTAGGAGCTTGCTGTCTAGACGCATAAACACGATTGGAGCTTCTAGTAGGCCCGTTTAGTACTCACTTCTAGTTTAACTTCTCACTCTATCGTGATTTATTGTAACAGGTAAGCGGACATGTCAAATTGTGGATTTATCGTATCCCACTCGATACAGGTTATTTAGTCGTACAAATTTTTGGATTAATAACCCTCGAGGATGAGATCCCTCGAGTTTATTTTTGAAAACTTAGATCCAGATCATGATACCTTCGGGCAAACTATATTACAATCCCTATCCAAACCTATATGTATGTATGTATGTATGTATATATATAGTTTTTTACAGAACTAGTCGGTTCGATCGTTGGTTCAAGTCGAGTTAGTTCATGAACCGCATGCTGAGTCGAGGCCAGCTGTGAGTTATGAGCGATGAGAGTCAGGTGTACCTGAATATATGATGACAACGTCGAGAAGATGGTGAGAAATGAGTTATCAGAATATATGAAAGTATGCAGTATTTTTCCTTTTTATATGTTTGATCGTAGAAATAGTTTTAGGCCAAATAACGCATTAGGACGCGTTAGATTATATTCGGATGGGTTATTAATTATAAAGTATGTCATTTGGATGTTGTTGTGTTTGTTTTATTTTATGGGATTTTTCCATATTTTTCTAGATTTTTTTAGAATTTATTACGAACTAGTTATTATTTTGACTCGAGTAGGAATTGAGTCAATACTTAATAACGAAACTGCCATTGAGGGTATTTTTCTCCCTCCCGACACTTACCCTCCCAAAACCCTCGCCGCTGTGTGCTGCCGTTGCCGCCGCCGCCGACGCCGCACTGCTGCCGATCGACGCCACTCCGCCTTGCCGTGCCGTCGCCGTGCTGCCCCGACCGACCCCGGCCACCGATTGCCTGCCAGCGCGCCGCCGCGATGCCACGAAGCCGCCTCGGCCGTCGCCACTCCGGGCCGGATTCTGACGCCGTTCGGTCGCCGTCACCGCCGCTGTGACCACCAGTCTCACCCTCTCGCCATCGCCGACGTTTCCCCCATCATCCCGACTGCCGTCGAGGCCGGCCGCAGCCTCGATCGGAGCACGCCGCCGCCGCCACCCATTTTCGACGCCGTCGCCGACAGCCATCGCCGCCCCGACTACCCTGTTTGACACCACCATTGGACCAAGCTCGTCGAGCTGGTGCCGATAGACCCCTTGATTGCCCCGTCCCGAATCATCGCCGGAAAACCGCTGGAATCCGCCGGAAAACTGCCGACACTCGCCGGAAAACCGCCGAAAAATTGGATTCGTGGGAAATTCGCCGGATCATCCGCCGAACACACCCGGTCCAATCTGATCGGACTTCGGACGCCGCTAGGTGCCGAATTCGAGTTTCGAGCCACGAAATGGAAACCCTAGCCGTCGACGATTTTCGACGACGCGAGGTATAATTTATTTTAATTTAATTATTTAAAAATATTGATTTTTAGAATTGCATGCCAGGATTTGTGTGTGTGTTATAAATATATATTTAAATGTAGGTTTGATTAAGAATAGAAATATGAAATTGTTTGGTTGAGTGGTGTTAAAAATGGAGGCTAAGAAATTAATTAGGGTAACTAGGTAATGATCATGATCTAATGCAAATTAGCCTAAGTAGACTTGCTAGAATTGATATAGGTTGATGTGTGTTGATTGATGCGTGATGGATGTATGTGTGATATAGGATGTATGACTGCATCATGAGCGGGCGTTAGTATTTATTTTCGATGTGTAGGTACAGAGTAGGAGCTCGCCGCCTAGGCACGAGGACCCGTTTGGAGCTTCTACCAGGTCCGTTTAGGACTCGTTCTCTGTTTTTACGCTACTTTATTGTGTATTTGATTTATCATGTGCAGGACGAGTTAAGTGGCGTTTTATCGGATCCCACTTAACTCGGGCCATTTAGCCAACGATTTTTCTGGATTAATAACCCTCGAGGATGAGATCCCTCGAGTTTGTTTTCGAACTTCAGATCCAGCTCACGATGCCTTCGGGCCTATTGTATAAATCCCAACCTAGCCCTATATATATGTATAGTTTTCGCGTTTTCAGTGAGAGATTGAATGAGGGAAATCCGACTACCGTGCTACGCGAGCGGGCACGTGTGAGTCGATAGTGGGCTCTGGAATGGTGTGCGGGCCGTTTAATTCCCGAGGGATCCTGACAACTCCACCTTTGAGTTCCTCAAACCCGGAGAAGTGTGGAGGTTCACGGGTACTGCATTGCAGCGCATGTCTAGACTTGTGGTTTCAAAGGGTACTAAAGGCGACTGCCTGAGAGTGCTCGGCCTTCGTACTCAAGGCCAGGAGTAATATGGAAGGTGCAGAGGGCGGAAAGGAATGAGATTTGATGCGAGAAGCGATAGAGAAATGGCCAAGGTATGAGAAAGAAAGGGGGGACGCTGTCGACCCGAGGGCGACGACTCCCGTATGTGCCCTGATGAGAGTTCTTGAGTAAGTACTATGGTTTTCATTCAACAGGAGAGTTTGCTCTCCTGTGCCAGATTGATATTAGTTATTTTCCGAGCCGGTAACACTCGTTACTGACGGTTTTTCTATATATATGTAGGTGAAGAATGCGAGCGATGAAAGATGTCGGGACTGCGGAGGAGTAGCACGGAACTGCGTACACATGTACCTACCGCGTATAATGTGTAATGATGGTTGTTTAATGCTGTGTGAATGATTATTAGAATGTTTTGTCTTGATGAATTGCTTCTTATGAAATGAACGGATAGATGTGAATGAGCAGGGAGCCTTGGAGTTTAGCCTCGGCTTAGATGAAAACAAATGAGATAATAATGGAATGCCGGGGTAGATTGTTACGTTTTGTCATATTTTGATAAAATATTTATATACCTTTGTTGTGGACAGGTTGGCCCTATTGCACTTTTAGGGAAAACTCTGTCCGTTTTTACGTAGTAGTATATATTTTCTTTTAGTTTCTCATTTATTGTTTTGTCTTGTTTTTGCTTGTACATCATAGCATGCATGTAGGACCGCGTTAGAACCCAATCGTTCCCATTCATGCATTTCATGTTTGCATCTCCATCTTGAGACGGCGAGGGCAGATCCGAGTCCGGCTTAACTGAACCCTAGTAGATTAGCGAACGGTTCAATCGCCGGTGACATTTCTCGGGTCAGTTCACGGGTGAGCCGAAACAGGGTGTTACGGATGAATTGTTAGTAATGATTATGGATATATATGTTGGAATATTTTATTGCATGAATGTTGTGAGAAAATCATGAAATACTTTACGTGTGTGTTTAGTATTATGAATAGAATTGAATAGACTACGCAATGGAGTATAGACTTTGCTTAGAAGAATAAAAATGATTTTAATAAAAATATTGTAAGAAAAACATCATGGTTATGCTATATTTTCTATTTTTATTGTTATGTATACATATCATTTGTCATTTTCTAGTGTAACCCTTATTTTATTTTAATTTTATCAGAGACTTTATATCATTTTTCTTTTAAAAATCGTTGTTTTTGAACTTTTAACGGTTTTTTTACTATAAATGACATATCATATTATACATCTACAACAATATTAGAACCTAATCATCTCATCTATAAATTGAATATTTACATCTCTTTTGCGACAGATGGGTAGATCCGAATCAATTTAATCATATTAAATAAATTAGAGAATAGTTTGATCGCTAATCATATTTTTGATTTGGTTCACGTGAAACCAAATTGGAGTGTTCTAGTTTTATTTTGTAATAATGAGACACGGCACCCTCGTGAGATTTTTTAAAAGGTGAAAGTAAGGTCAGTTGAAAGCTTGATTTAGTTGGACATTCGATTTAAAAAAGCATAAAAACTGGAATCACGATCACCGCCGGTACGGGTTGATCCTCGAAAGCTGTTATCAGAGCCACCCCGTCTAGACTGTCCGATTGAGTGAACGGTCCAGATCAAACTCGTACAATCCGGTGGATGGTATCCGCCCACCCCTACCCCTCCCAGTGGGGGTTTCTTCTTGGCCGATCGGGTTTTGTCACCCCCTCCCAAAGTCCTCTCCGCCACCGACTTTCCTCGTCTGCCGCGACCACCGCCGTCCGTCTCCTCCCTTGGAGATGGGTTACCGCTTCCTCACCAAACCCGTACCGTTTATGGCCGCTTCCTCCGACCTGTCTTGTTGCCGGCTCCCTGCCTGAACTCGACCCGGTGCCCTTCTCCTCGTTAAAGGATATTTAGAAACAAGGTGTCTGATCTGAACGCGGCTAATAGATGTGGACTTATACTGGCCCGGTCTATCGCACCGTCTAGCTATGCATCTGATGGGAGATCTGGTGTTAATGCTGCCTGCCCTTTGTAACGAAAGAATTTGATAACACATGACCAACCAAGACAAGGAAAATCGTTGGGATTGGGGGGAATTTACTCGATTAATCCCTCCTGATGTTAATACAAGCAATGTTTATTAGTTTTGATGATCTCAATGCAGAGTGGGCCTTGTTGAAAGCCATGAATATAGCCAAGTAAATATGAAGAGGTGTGAAACCCATTGGAGTACTTTTGCATTAAAGCTAAACAGTAGACTTAGTATTCATCAAATGGAAATATCAAAACAAGAATATCAAAGTTGGAAAGAATTTTCAATGCCTTTGAGCCTTTTGAAGTCTGAATTTGATGAACAAGAAAATCCATGGTAAGGGGCATTTATAAGACATAAATAAACAGGTATGGAGAAGAATATCTCACAAAGGGAGAATTAGACAAAACCAGCCCCTATTAATTCCAGCTACTGAGATTTATTTTGAAATAAAATTTTTTAAAAGAGTGGTGCTAGTAATACAGTCATCTAAAATCCAACTTTTTTGCAAATCTAAAAATCATTTTGCTTTTTAAAATCATGTGAGCACTGAGCAATGGGCATTGCCAAATTGTGCTTCTCAATTTACTGGGCACCTGCCGGCCTCTTGCTACATTCTACAGATGCACATGTTGTGGTAACTAGCAATCACTCATCACCAGCCAGTGCCTCGGTAGAAGTGAGTGTTTTTACAATGTGCGTGCGGTGGAAAGGCGATATGTACTTTTGATGGGCCGGCGTTTTGAATTGTGGAAGAGACTCAAGAGAGTAATTGTCTCGTTCATATTTCATACATAAAAAGAGCTGTGATTTGTGAAGCTTCCCGGGGACATATTCATGGGAATTTGTGTGTAATTTGCTAAGATAGTTCCAACGACTGGGAAGAAACCCCAAAAGTAGTGTGGAGGTCCAAAGCCTTTGAATTTAAATGGAAGAATCGGCAATGGCTCACACTGTTGCTATTGTGTTGATAGAATAATAAGTCTGAATTCAGTTTTATGTTGGGACATATGCATGGGTAAGGTGGGATGAATTTGCGTTATAGTAACGAGGGAAGAACAAACAAGAAAGGGTTTTTACTTTCATAATTAATGGCTAGGTGACGGATTTGACTTTCACAAGTGCAGTTAAGGCTTTTAATTCTTGGTAATTGGTATAACCAAGCATCACCGTGGCATTGGGGTTGAATTTGTCAACCCATGGAGTGAATCCATTGAATTGGGAACCCTGTTTGCTGCTTGTTGGGCTGGCTAGAGCTCTTAAAGTTGGGTACAAAATTAAATGAAAAGCCCACAAACACTATATATATAAGTACTAAAATTTCATCAATTCTCGCTTGTTGTGGTTGTTCACTTCATCAATTTAGCAGTAGCAAGTGGTTGCACTTAATACTTAGGTTGCCACAGTTAAGTGTGCGTACACACATTACAGATTTTGGACGACAGTGTCACTGCCCGTCATAAGGATTCACTTATAATTTAGGTGCTTAAAAATGAGGGAGACGACCGTATAGTTGTTTCTTCTCCAAGCACTACTTACCACCCACCCACGTTGGTGGTTTTTTTCTTATAAAAAATTCTATCCATGTTGCATGTCATGGGAATACTCGATAGCTGTAGTCTATATTAATCATTCACAAACTAAAAAAAGTCTGTATAAATTTCCTTCAAGAAGAATATTTTGGCAGTAAACAACCCCTTCCATGATCTGGCATATATTGATAATCAAGCAACAGTGCTAATATATAATTCATCATCTTCAATCTCGCTACTTATCAAGCACTTCATCCACGCTTCAGCATTCACCCCAGATACGGTTCGCCTCCTTTCTTTATTCCAAAGTTGCCTATAGCCTATAAAAGAACTATATATCTTGACTTTTACGCATGGAAAAAGTGATTAATTTAATTAAACTTGTAGTTTACTCGTTCCCATGCGTTCATTCAATTGGATTAGGATTTAAGATACCTTTTGACCTGTAAGAGGTCTTGGTTCAATTCTTTCAATGGGTGAGTTCTCAACTCTTTTTTTCTGTTAGTGAATTAATCATTACCAACTATTAACCAGATGTTAAGTGAGAGCATCGTTGAGATTAGTCTCACATTCAAAATGAGTACGAGTTAAGAATTTGATAAATACTAAGAGTTGATCACTGTGCTTAAGAATTTGATAAGACCCGAATCTGCTGAAGTAAAACGTTGGTAGACAAAAAAATAAGCAGCTCACTCAGGCCTACAGGCTGCAAGCAACTTCATCGAACAATCAATATATCTTACTATATCTATCAAGAGAATCACAAGAAATTAGGCCATCTAATTGATTCGTTGAGTAAATTCATCTAATTACTTATCTTAAAAAAATCTATCTAATTAATTGATCATTTAGCAAATTCATGAGCAGATTAATTACTTATATATAGAATATATACAAGTCATGCACATGAGCACATCGATTACAAGTTGTCATCCATAAATGCTGTGTACAGGACAATTAAATGTATTACATTGTGTATATGCGGTATCTATCTCATAACCATGAGGTGATGAGCAATTAACAGTTTGAACTACGAACCAGTACTAAAATCCCACAAAGTTATAATATCTCATGCTGAGTTGACTAGTTTTATATCTACAACTAAACATAATTTATAAGCTAGAGCGGCATCAATACGGACATTTTTTTTTTCAATTTCAGGCCCCGGTTTCGGTTTCTTCTTCCATAATAACTTGGGCAGTAGGTAGAACCGATCATCAGATGACTATCGTCGTTGTTAGGTTGAGGTTACTGTGGTCCTCACTCCTCAATACCCCCCTCCCCATGTATATGATATACAGATCAAGCATTAGCACACCATCAATAGCAAGCGCGGCATCTCGCTCACCTAATATAATGACAAGTTTGGAAGACTATATATGGATCAAATGCTCGTTCCCCAAGATCAAAACAGTCTAACAAATGTTTAATTGATCATGCAACCTTCTTGAGCCGCGGCTAAAGATGCATGATGTATATTGTATTGCATACGGCATGCACCACTCTGCACAATCATGTCTCCGCCCATGCCGCAGGGACGACGTTCTCTTCTTCTTTGCTAAAGCCTAAAACAAAAGCCAAACTGCAATAGTCAAGAAAAACGATTAAGATAAGCACTTATTTCAATTAGTTTGATGTGTGCAATACTCGTGTACAACTTAAGGATGAAAGATGACGGTATTCCAAAAGCTGCTTCAACTCGACCCACAACCCTTAAAAGTGGCTGCTCTAGTTTGGCCCAACCTGACGCCTTAGCTGACCACGAGTAAAACATTTGAAAGAAGGCAAACAATAAACAGATTTGTATTATCAGTGGAAACTTGCTCTTCTACGTTTATGTATCCATCCATTGATAGAGATAGAGACCCTCCTTTTCCACGGTACGTCGCCAGCTTCGGCCGCCATTTAAAACTCGGATGGTCAAATACCCTTCCTCCCATTCTTGCTAAGCAAAAGCCAAATACAGGGTGGCCAAGCAACCTAGCCAAGGTTACTCAAGCACGAGCCGCAAATAAAAGCCCCATCCATGGATGCCCAACACAACCAGATGACTACTTCTATCAGGCCTCTTGTCTCCAGCCAGGCCACCATCGCTCTCGCGCGCCGCCGCGGCAGGCACGATAGCTACCAACTACTAGACAAGCAGCACCATCTGCACCAAGAGGAGGAGAAGGAAGGGAGCCGTGTTGCCAGGAGCTTTTCTGTAAGATCACCATTCAAACTTGTTGGCGGCAAGAGCAGCGGAGCAGATGGCGGTCTTAGAGGTGGATTAATCTGCCCTCCTTCATGTTCGCGTTCGTATCACATGTACAGAATGGAAAGGGCCAAGAAAAGGCAGATCTTTCTCAGGAGTTACAACTTGTCCTTTGGGGAGCAGAGGCCCAAGAACGTACGGAGGAAGCTGCGAAGGTCCTTTGGCAAGGTCAAGAAAGCAGTGATCACCATCATCGCCTTTGCTAGGATGAGATTCTTCTCGTTGTGCCGCCGGAAGGGCCGCACTACTGGACTGCCCTGCCGTGTTTTCTCTCCGGCGACTGCCACCGCCTTTGGAGCAGCTCCGGTGGGTACTGTTCGTTGAAAGATTTATCTAAATCATTTATTAGACTACATATACGCATACGGCCATCTTCTGATCATCTACCGATTCTCCCTGTTTGGTTCCACTGCTTTCTAGCTGCTAGGAATTGATGTCGTATTCATTAATGTTAATGATTATTATAGACAAGTTGATCAATGGTAACATTAGTTCAGAGCTTTGCCTGCTATAGTTCGGTTGTTATCGTCTTTCAATTTGATTTCGATTATTCACAATGTTTGTACATAAGGTGGCATTCGTTAGATTTCAATTTTCCTGTAAAAATTATAAGAAAAGTAAAAACGCGAAGTGGTCAGAATATGTGTCTACAATATTTGCCTATAAGGTGGTATTGGTACAGAGGATCGGCTGGTTTAGCCTCCAGCGACGCGATGCATAGATCATACAATTGAATGAATTTAAAAAAGGTCTAAACTCTTGGGCAAGAAGGCGTGCAAAGACGTGATTTGTGTTCCTTGCAGTTGTCCAAGAGAAGATCTGTCACAACTCGCAAGATGTGAAGTAGGGATGAGTTGTCGATGCTGTACAACTGTTCCGTAGTAAGTTAATCTTCGACACCAATTTATTTACACATAAAAGGTCAATGCGAGTTCACACGTGGTACGATGAGTAAGGCCATTGCTTTGAAAAAAGAAGAGTTAGGCCATCCCGTTCATGTCGTCTAGTCAACCCAAGGGAATTTTCATTTGCCCTCTCGAATGGCAGCTCCCAATGTTGCCCATCGAAATTGGACAGAAGCTAATCTACGACTCCGCAATTGGGCCCAATCAAACTCCAGTATTCCGTTCTTCACAAGTTGAGCTTCGCAATTCCAGAACAACCAGAACCAAACATGGACTTCTCCGAACAAGATGAACATCAAGACGTCAGTACCCATATTAAAAGATTCACTCTCCTGCCCAATTTGAAAGAGCTTTTTTGGTTTTAAAAAGATTCCACATCTGCCTCTCAATCAAGCAAATCTAACCGCCCACCTATTATCTTTACTAACTTTTGACTTACATCCTTCTTAAGCGTGTGAAAAAAGCCAATCAAAAACACTCAAACGGTGGTGAGAAAAGGCCGGTCGGACAGGAAAACAATTCAACGTGTATAACAGATTATTCAACATGGCCGGCCCAAGTCATGCCACAGGGAGCTTGCACACGAGGACACAATTTGACATTTGCAGGTGTTTACCTACCCAAACAAAGTCGATCCAGTTTCTATTACACACGCCCATCATTTTAGTTCAATCGATTTGATACATGCTTGGGACGTAGGACCATACATGGAGCACCAAACTAATTGCATTCCCTAAGCTGCTTGTTCTGATGGGTACTGCAAACCAGAGCTTGTCAGTGCATATATGACCACCACTGAACTTGCAAATAATAGAATATTTACATTGAAACTGTTGCATACACAATGGCCAACAAATCTGTTTGAAAAGGTTTAGTAGATATATTTGTTTCTTACTGTTTTTTTCAACAATTGTTGTAGCTATCAAGGTTCAACAAACTCATGATTGATGTCTATTGAGTTATTGACAAATGCAAGCAATCACTTTGACAATGAGGAGTTGTTATTTTCAAAGCAAAATTCAGCAACCCTCTTGTTAAAATAGATCTTATAAGTGGTCGAGGTTCCGCAATTGTAAGCCAGTAGATTGAAGTCGTGAAATATTAACCTTGACCTTCTGTACTTGAATAGGCTATAGTTTACGTTCTAATCCTCATCAACTATGTTCAGCCTTCACGCAAAGCCCTAGCCAAAAAACCACCCGAGTCATGCACGGGCATTATTGATTATATATATTTGATACATATTGAAAAATTTGGGAGCTTATATTTTTGGAAAAAATAAAGGAAAAGATAAATAAGCGGGTAAAATATAAAGAAATGAATTAAAGAAACGCACGATAAATTAAAGTCCCATAAATTTGTACTTTTACTTTGAAAAAAGTTAAAACAATTATAGAAATTAAAAATAAATTTATCTATTTCAGATTTTTATTAGGAAAAACAGAAAAGTACCATTTAAATTTACAGAGTAAAAAACTAGATTCAATATTTTAAAAAATACAATAAAATAACGAACAAATAACTAAATAACAGAGATTAAGTAAAAATTAAATTCAATAACATTTTAAACAAAAAGATTATTATGATCCAAATATTTAAGAAACAAATAAAAGAAGAAATGATCATACCTTCCAAATTAGACGAAAAAATATTCATAAATGAATTTTCCAGAAGATGTTTTATTTTATTTACGAGAATATTCAATGATTCTGTTTGTTGTAATAATTTATTTTAGTGTAATTTTTTGGCCAATTAACGAAGATCTAGTAATATAGATCTTGATATTGTAATCAGGATTGTACAGTTATTAGATTGTGTATACATTGTAACGAGTTGATTTGGCCACCCGATCGGCAAGATGCGTTCCATTCAATGTGTAAATGAGTTTGTGAGGTAAAACTTAAAAGACTCGTGATGCATGACGGTGCCTCTTCAATCAATATTATTAAGGCCAGGAATATATACCAAAAAGCAATCTCCCCATCTCCGACTTGTTACTTTTGCTTGTGCTTGAGCCAAACAAATAAAAGAAGATGCTCCTCCATCAAACTTTATATGAACCCAAGAAATATACATTATATCATGGTACTGATTTGGTGAGACAGCATTCTGGTGTCGGATTCGAAACTACCCAGTTAACAATATGGTCTGGACATCTAAATGAAGTTCACCATCTTCTCGAGGATGTAAATAACTCAAGATTCATTCCTTTCTGTGCACATTGATTTCTTAATGTGTAAAGTGGATGATCAAATCACGCTTTATGCTTTATCTCTCTTTTTCTTTCCTGCATCCTTCACCATTCCCGCAGAGCTTTCTATGCACCAAACCCACACTCCTCTGTTTTCATAAAAAAAACCACACACTTCTCTCTATTTAACTTCCAACAAGACATTCTCTCTTTGGTTTCATCGCTCCCTCTTCTTCTTTCTGCCTGCTCTTTGGCTCTTCCTGCTTTTTCCTCAGAATATCCAGGGCAAGCTGATTTCGATGCGAAATTACGCCTATGGAGATCTAGAGGTGGCCACCAAGGGCTTTGCTGTTGAAAGGCTGATAGGCAAAGGAAGCCATGGCCGAGTTTACATTGGAGCTCTTGAAGGAGGGAAAGTGGTGGCCGTGAAGAAGGCCTCCCAAGGGCTCTGTCTCCTTCAAGATGATTCCAGGCTGAGAAACGAGGCCGAAATCTTATCATCTCTGAGTACGCCTCGAATTGTTAACTTGCTTGGAGTTAGCAATGACTTGGAAGGCCGGAAGGTGCTGGTCATGGAGTTCATGCACAATGGTTCTCTCGAAGATTGCCTACACTACACTGCACACCCTCCTCCTTGGCCCAGGCGCAGTCTCATGATCCTCCAAATAGCCATGGCCATTGAAGCGCTACATGAGGCGAGCCCTCCAATCATACACAGGGATGTCAAATCCGCTAACATCTTGATCGACTCGCAATGGAATGCTAGGTTAGCGGATTTTGGTTTGGCAGTTAGAGTACGTAGAAGTGATGAGCCGCATGTTCACAACGATGGAGTTGTACCTGCTGGGACTATTGGTTACCTGGATCCGAGTTACACTTCACCCACAAGCTTAAGTCCTAAGAACGATATTTTCAGTTTTGGGGTTTTGCTGCTGGAGATTGTCAGCGGTAGAAGGGCTATGGCCATTGGGATGGAGCCTCCGTCAATCACCGAGTGGGCAGTTCCATTGATAGACCAGGATCAAATGGCCGAAATTTATGATTCTCGTGTGCCCATCGACAAGAATATGAAGAGGGTGGCTTGGAGCATGCTGAAGATGGCCAAAAGATGCGTCGCAACAGAGGAAGAACAGATCAGGCCGACGATAAGGGAGATTGTAACCGAATTAAGAACCGTGTTGAACGAAAGCCACCGAGCTTCTTTGTGGAATACAGTAAAGAAGATTGGATTTAGGAGACACCGCAAACCCACATTTCTACACCAGAGACAAAAATAACTCGCCTATTGTGATGTGCAAGATCGAAAAAAATAGTTCTCTAGATTTGAGTTATAAGCTCGGCTATGGAGAGAAATCGAGTCGAACAAAAAGTTGATGGCATGCACGCCATCCATATTATTAAAATTGGCAAAAGCCGGTGGAGTACGTAGGAACAAGGAAGGGAATTCATTCCCATGTCTGGATTTCATCACCCACATTCTTTCCGGCGGTGCGGCAGCTAATTGTTGATTATACGAACTCTCTCTTCTTTTTCTTCATATTATGGAAAGAATAGACTACCATCAAGTGTGTCTTGGGGACAACCTACTTTCCTTGGCAGCCTTTTGAGTCTGTCTTCTTTGCGGGTCCAAATGATGCTCGCGTTGGCCTATTTTGATGAATCATTTGTAATTGTATCTTGGCTTAGAAGTTAAACTTGGGGACATTGTTTAGGTAGAAAGGGTACCGCGAGATGATGTTTGTGATTACTTGTATTAGCGTTAGTTGGCGTGCATTTATAGATAATTACAGTAGCATTAGTTAGTGATGTCTATCTATGCACATAACTAAAATTGATGTTTTTTAAACCTCTTGGCCAAATCTATACCCTTCATCTTTTTATGTATCACTTTAAACACGTTCGAGTTATTTCAAGTTTTATGAGTGAATTTCTTTTACTTATTTGATTGTTGATGAAACCTTTTGCGTCATGCATAGCGGGAGCATCTACAGATTTTGCACAACAAATCAATGAATAAATGTAAGCCATGTGTAAGGACATGCCTACTCTTATTAATTTTTTTAAAAAAATAAAAGCCATGCTATTATAAAAAGTAAGAGATTCAACTAATTAAAATCCAAATAATTTTTTTTTAAGAAAATAAACTTATTATAATTTATATCCTCATTTCATTGGTGTCTTATCTTTGAAATGTCCATCTATCTCTAAAATACCATATTCTTATAATATATTTTTCGTATAAGGATATATGTATAAAATACTTATAAAATTAGAGTCTATCTTATAATATAAATCACGTGTGGCATGTTAATAAATGGTTAACGAGCAACAATCTATTTTCATGTGGAAGTTATGAATAATTTGAATGCGGAGAAAAATCAACGATATGGTAAGTGGGCTTCGCGAAATGAAGATGCTCAATTTCTAGAGGCTTGGGCTTGAATTGGAAGTTGGGCTGCTCTACTCAGAAGGGTTGAGTAATTTTTCTAGAGTACAGTTGATTCAAAGTCAACTCTAAGTTAATTTAAAGTCATTTATATTAAAATTTTAATTATATAAATAAAAAATTATATATAATTAATATATATATTATAAATTTAAAAAAATTTAAAAATATGAAAAAAATCTTAATAAAATATAATACACTTCATAACATCAAAATAACATGTTCTATAACTGACAACGTACCTAAACTAATATATAATGCATCCTAAAGTATTATTTAGTGTAAAAATAATTTTATGATCATATAAATAAAAAAATAAATACATAGTATTATATGCTTTGATAATTTATTTCTCATTATTTTTTTAAAATTATAATCATATAATCAAATACAATTAACCATTATCGTTTATAATGCACGATTGGCCTCAATTCAACACAATTGACTAGTTCGTAAATGTAAAACTTTGACTCGAGGCACATGTTTTATAAAAATAATTCTTATATTGCTATGTCCAAAATTTGCAAACTCAAAATTCAAAATCAATTCGGCATGTCATAAAGTACAGTGGATTCAAAGTCAACTCTAAGTTAACTTGAAGTCATAGTGTGTTATGCTCTTCGTCATTTGAGGCTGTGTTAGTAGTGGCTAGGGGTGCTAATTGAGCGAGCGAGCCGAGCTCAACATGTGTTCGAACTCGACTCGAATATCTTTTATGTATTCGAGCTCAACTCGAACTCGAATATACTTAAACTGTTTATTTTTATGAGCTCGTTCGCCGAGGCAAATGTGGTTTGAACCCACAACCTTGAAGTCATCAAGGTGAATACTTACCATCTCAACTATCTTGCTTCTTTGTTATTATATTTCATATATATATATATATATAAATATAATATAAAGACTATATTATTATATTATTTTATCGAGTCGAGTTCGAGTCGAACTACGAGCCGAGTTCGAGTCGAGTTCGAGTTACAACCCGAGTCGAGTCGAGTCGAATACAACCTTACTCAAGCTCGGCTCGTAAGATTAGAGTTCGAGTCGAGTATTTAAATATCGAGTTTCGAGTCGAGTCAAGCCGAGCCGAACGCTAAATGTTCATGAGTTGGCTCACTCAATTAGCAACCCTAGTGGTGGCCGCTACTCTTGCAACAGTGGTATGTCTTTAATAAAATTCTGTCATCCACTAGTGCCTCTTTTTGCTCAAATGAATTCAAGCAATTACTTGTGATGATCAAACATACGTTGCTATTTGCTTATAAAGCATCTCTTAATTACACTTGATAATGACATTTTATACTTCCATTATACAGGTAAAAGCTGGATAAAGTGCTTGATCTTGACTGCATCACTTTTCCCATTTATGGTTTTTGGCACTGGTTTTGTATTAAACACGATTGCAATATTTTATGGATCACTGGCTGATATTCCCTTTGGAACGATGGTTGTTATGTTCGTCATTTGGGCATTTGTTTCATTTCCGTTGGCACTACTCGGTACTGTTTGTGGTCGGAACTATAATGGAGCTCCGAACAACCGTTACCGTGTGAAGACCATTCCTCGTCCATTTCCCGAGAAGACGTGGTATTTGACGCCATCAGTTGTATCCCTAATGGGAGGACTTCTTCCTTTTGGGAGCATATTTATTGAAATCTATTTCGTCTTTGCGTCCTTCTGGAATTACAAGGTAATTTTATGGGAACGAAGTCTTCTGCTTGAGCCTCTGTCCTATCAGCATAAATAAAAAATCGAGGGAAGGTGGAGATAGAAAATGTATTGTAATATTTAGGGGCTAAAACATCCTAAAAGGCCGTATATTGAGATCTGAAGTGACTTAAATGAGAATATTCATGTTTTTCCTTTGGGCTTCTTAGGAAAGACAATTAGGTCAATCTCTCTTACAAATGCATTTATCTGATTCATAACTATTTGATAACCAATTCTTGTGCTTTTGCAGGTATATTATGTATATGGATTCATGTTGTTGGTTTCTTGATCCTTATAATTGTTACCATCAGCGTTACAGTTGTGGGTACATACTTTCTTTTGAATGCAGAGAACTACCACTGGCAATGGACATCATTCTTCTCTGCTGCATCGACAGCTGTCTATGTGTTCCTATACTCCATATACCACTACTATGTGAAGACAAGGATGCTGGGTTCTTCCAGACCAACTTCTATTTTGGCTACACTTTAATGTTTTGTCTTGGTCTGGGAATTCTGTGTGGTGAGTTAATTTAAATTGGTTGTGAAATGGATTAGTTTCATGGAATTATGGTGTGGGTAACTTTTGTACTCGTATTATTGTATGCCTAACTGCAGGCACGACAATGAACAATTCATTATGGAATTTATTTCTCATAAATAAATAATTTGTACTTTATATAATGTTGGACCTTAGGTTTCTTTTTCTGATATCTAAATTGCTTCCTTGCAGGAACTGTTGGTTACCTAGGTTCAACACTTTTTGTCAAAAGGATGTACAGAAACATCAAGTACGATTGCTATGAGAATCAGACTCCTTCAGGATGTGGTTGAGTAGAAGGTAGAAGCTTTTCAAATGGGCAAATTCAAGATTATGCCTATGGTAAAACGTGTGCTTTGGGCAGGAAGTTTTGTGAGTTGCTCCGTGACATGGAGACTGCCATTTTCTTTTCCCTTAATGAGACAAGGAGCAATTGCAGCTGCAGCTTATTTTAGCATAGTGTACTCTAGATAATGACATTTGACTCAGTGTAGCGTGATACGCTCTGTTGCAGTCGGGGAAAACCTAGTCAAAAAATGGATGACTAGGTTTTCCTGAAAATTGGACTGGAATCAGCCAAGTCAGGTCGACTCTGATCCGATTGATCCCGAGCTATTTAGGCTTGGAGTCGGTCGAGTAGGCAAGGGTGACGGCACCGGGGGAGGACAAGGGGGGGGGGCGCGGTGACAGGGGGCAATGATTGGAGTCAGGCAGTGGTGCCCTAGCCAAGGGTCACCCAAGCAACGGCCTTTGGTCTGTCTCAGCAGCAGCATTCAAGAGTGGAGGGACGGCGAGAACTTGTGAATGGAGATGGCAGCATGGTGGCCAGTGGTGCTCTTGGTGGCACGGCGCGGCAAAATCGTGTCGGGAAGGCGCGTGAACTTGCGGCCTTCTCCGCGTTATGGAGACCAGGCAGCGAACGAAAAGATAGGGGACGACTAGGTGACGTGTTGGTGGTGACAAGTGGCGTCGAACGGCAGTGGTGCGGCGGCCATGGGCGATGTCGGCGACGTGAATTGCGGGGCAGCATCAAGGGTTTGGGGGGGGAGAGAGAGAGAGAGAGAGAAGCATAGTGAGGGAAAAATATATCAGTGGCAATATCGTAAATAAAAGTTGACTCGACTCTGACTTGAGTTAAAAATACTAATTATCTCATAATAAATTTTTAAAAAATCCAAAAAATAAGAAAAAAATCATATAAAATATAATACATACTATAAAATCACAATAATATATTCTATAACTAATAAATCACTCAAATTGTCCACCGATTTTGACCCATTCAAGCAAATTGATTATTGACGATGAATCGGTCTAATTAAATGACTCTCTTCAAATCCAATTCGACATCCTATTCCAATTTTTGTAACTATGGTGACAAGTGAAGATGAGGGGTTTGCAACTCTTATGTCTTTTTTTAATCCCCTTTAAGAAACAAACACATAAATAGTATTTTCAATATCCATGTCATTTATTCGTTTCATTATAGGGTTCACGGATGATCAAGTGCAATGTTTATCATCGGTGTATTTTTGCTGCTTTCTCTTTCACGACATAAATTAATCGTTCTGGTAAACACCACCCATATTTGTATTTAGTTTTAGTGTATGTGTTTTAATTTTTATTGTTTGGTTCCTGCAAGACAGTCTTTGTTGCACCGATTGTGTGAATGACAGGAAACTTGACCTTGGATCAACTTTCTAGATTTAATATAATGTTTAGCAGATTCACTTTAGGGCGAACGTGCGATGTGGATGTTCCTTGTTTTGATTTATCAATATAAGGGTAAAGGCCATTTGTATTAAGAATTTTAGGTTTTGAACTGTTCTTAACTTGTTGGGCACAGCAAATCAAATATAAAAGTAATATGGTAACTTTGAATTGGCTTGATGACTGTGACTAAGGGCGACGGCCGAGTTGAGCAAGTGAACTTAGGACTTGGTTTTGGGTCAGCTGCTCATCTTCTCCACTTTGTCAATCTACCCGTCTAGGGCATATATTTTGTGAGGTAGGTAAGGTGGACGATTGTAAAGGTGGGTTCGGGGTTGAACGAAGTAGAAAAGAATGCCAGATTTAGTGATTTATTGTCAAATCTAATCCATCAGCCCATATTAGATCTGGTGATCGCCCGAAGACTCCGTATTCAATATCGGCTTGGTATATCCACTTAAAAAGAAAGAAAGAATGTTGAAACAATTGCTTTTTGAATCATTTAATTTTATATGTTTACAAGAGAAAAGAGATCTTAAAGCTAGGTTGGATATATATATTTGTGTGCGAGTGCACATGAAACATCATTATCATTATTTCTTTTGGTTGGTATGAAATATGAAAAACAAAACGAGTAGAATGAAATGTAATTCATATTCAAATAACAAGAAAAATAAAATAATAAAGAATGTTTTCATCTGTCTTTGGTTGAATAAGGAAGAAAATTTTTGTTTATCATGTAAAAGATAAAAATCTCCCCTTTTTATATCTAACCACTAAAATATGCCGAATAAAATCACTTATACCTTTACAATAACCAAAAATACTCCTTACATCATGTATTGTTTAAAAAATATCACTTACACTTCCTAGTGTAACACCTCATATCCGGTTTACGCTCGTGAACCGAATTGGCATGTTACAGGCCCCGGTTAGGTTGGCTAACTCGAACCTAACTCATGCGGATCCAATCATGGCGTCTTAAGATGAAGATACAACTCTTAATACATGGATGAGTGCACAAATCTTAACATAATACTACATGAATGACATGCAAATTAAAGTACACACCAAGACAATCCCGATAAAAATTAATAAAAATTTAGAAATATAACCGGCAGAGTTTCCTCTAAAAATACAATTAGGGGCCACTCTGTCAAATATACATATGCAAATATATATATCTCCATATATCAAACAATTTCATTCATACAAAATACAAAATCTAATATGCTGCAACTCATTTTGAACTTGGGTCTCAACTCACCATGCTTCCATTGCGCAATCTATTCATGTTCACATCATTTCATCATCTCTTAGCACTTAATTACATCCTATCATCATATCTTAAGCATTTAATTACATCATATCATGTCTTAGCATTTCACGTCATTCTCAAGATAATAACATCATAAAAAAATATTAATTACTCTATCGACTGACATGTGTGCAAACGACATCATTGCTCCTCTGTCCAAGTTGGCTCTTCTAACTCGTGATTTTTACCTACATATAGTATAAAAACACGTCAGTAACGTGTTACTGGTCCGAAAAATAAAATAACTATAACAAGCTGGTTATGAGAGCAAACTCTCACGTGAAAGAAAACATCATATGCTCCGCGTGAACACTCTGAAGGGCACTACTGAGGAGCCACTAGGCTGCAGACCCGGTAACATCCCAAACTTACTAATCTGCTACTGCTGATGCCGCTCTCGACATATTCTTGCTTCATTTTCTGGTCTCAAATCCTAAGCCCTCTCCTTACCTCCATATTTTTCCTGGCCTTGAGCACAAAGGCCGAGTACTCTCAGGCAATCGCCTTTAGTACCCTTTGAACTACAAGTCCGGACATGCGCTGTACTAAACAATATCGTAAACCTCCACGTTCTCCAGGTGTGACGAACTCAAAAGCAGAGTTGTCAGGATCCCTCGAGAATGGAACAATCCACTGGCACTAATCCAGAGCCCTCTTTGACTGTCACGGCATCCGCTCATGGTACGTGCAGTCGGTTTCTCCATCTCTCATCTCACTGAAAACACGAAAACTACATATATATAGTATATGATTTATATAATAGGCCCGAAGGCAACTTGTGGTGGATCTTGTTTTTGAAATCATCCTTGAGGGGTTATTAATCCGAAAATCTGTTTGGCTAGATGGCCCGAGTTAAGTGGGATCCGCTAAAACGCCATTTAACCCGCCTTGCAGGCATTAAATCAAACATACAATAGAAGAGAGTAAAAACAGAGTCGAGTCCTAAACAGACCTGGTATAAGCTCCAAGTGTGTTATCGCGCCTAGGCGGGGAGGTCCTACTCCATACCTACACATCAAAACTAAATACTGACGCCCACTAACTAAATGATGCATCAAACTCAACATGACCAATACACACTCACAATACAAACAACATCAATCGACAATCAAATAGTCATGCGTATGAAAGAAATTCTAACTCCTATTCATACCAATCTTATCGTGCTTTTCTAAGTTACGTCCTAATTACTTATCATGCTATCATTAGATCACTTACTCTTCATTCACACTTAATCTCATCATGCAACTCATCATTTCATCCATAATTAAGCATTAATCACATTAATAAATCAACCCTAGCATGTTGTGCTAACAATCATCAAGTTTATATTATAAATTTGAGGTAATTATACCTCACGTCGTCGGCAATCGGTGACGGCTCGGGTTCCGTCGCGTGTCTCGGAGCTCAAATTCGGCACTCTTTGGCATCCGAAGTTCAAGCGGGATCGACTGGATGAGCTCTGCGGAAGATCCGGTGAATTCCAGCGAATCTGGTTTTCCCGGAGGTTCCGACGGTTGTTCTGGCGGGTTCCGACGGTCTTCTGGTAGGTTTCAGTGGTTTTCCGGCAACTTCCGGTTGTTTTCCGGTAGCAGTCACCGGCGGCGTCTACTGGCGGATAGTAATGGTATTGGGTACCATTGGAACCAACTCGGTGAGCCCGATGCGTCACGGCGTCGACATGGTCAGCAGAGGTGACGGCTCGCCGAAAATGGCTAAAACAGTGGTGGCGGCAATGGATGACCTCTATCTGGCTGGCCTGGGTGGTGACAGCCTCCGCTCCGGTTAGGAAAGGTCGCTAGGTTGGTCGAAGATGTCGAGGTGACCACTCGATCGCGGCGGCGACGATGGCCGGCAACGGAATCGGCGACGCAAGCGCAACGCGGGCGTGGCGCTAGGCGCGGCGATTCGACGTCGCGGTGGCCAGATGGTGGCCGGGACTAGTCAAGGAGGCACGGCGACGCCGTGGCGGGGCTAGCCGGCGATGATCGGGGGTAGGCTGGTATCCACGACAGCGGCAGCGATGTTGCACGGGGGCAGCGTCGGGCAAGGCTTTTGGGAAGAAGGTGTTGGGAGGGAAGAAAGGGCTGGTGGCAAACTTGTAAATATCACTTGACTCGTCTCCAACTCGAGTTAAGAATAATAATTAAGTTGCCATAAATCCTAAAAAATTCCATAAAAATCGGGAAAAATCTCATAAAATCAAACAACCACCAAAATATCATAATGATATACTTTAGGACTATCAACCCACCCAAACTGCTTCTGTAACGCGTCCTACCGCGGTAAACGGCCTAAAACTAATTCTACTATCCACTATATATAAAAATAAAAATAACTGCCATACTCTCATATATTCTGATAACTCATTCTGTTCTACTGTATTCATGATGTTATCATCATATACTTGGGTACGCATGACCCTCATAGTTCAAACACACGACTGGCATTGGCTCAGTACACATGTTATGAAACTGACTCGACTCGAAAATAACGGTCGAACCGACTGGTTCTGAATATATAACCCTAACTCGAATCGTAGGTTTTACACCTAGCATCTAACAATGTTCATAAGCTAGGTTTTTACGATGTTGCCGAACTTGATCACACCATCTCATTATTTGAGAACATGGCCATAACGTCAATATAGAAATATTCATTATAATTAGGACCATTATCTTATAATTGAATTTGATGCTTCAAGTTTTTTTCTTTTGATATTATGGCTTAATTTTACAATATTTAAATGTATTTTTTTATAAATTAAACTTCAAAAAAATCTTTCTAATTTAAAATATTGTCTTGTAATTGAAGGTGTTGGTTTTTTCTAATTGATGAAGAAGTCGAGTTTGTCATGCCATCATACTTAAACAATGAGATACAAAAATACTAACAGTTTAGTACTAGAAATAAAAACTAAGTAAATGATATTTTATTAAAAAATTTGGGGTGTAACTAATGCTTTTAATTATTACAGGGGTGTAAGTGATTTTTACCCAAATTAAAAATCTTTTTTAAATACTTATATTAATTAAATTAAATACAATTTTATATTTCTTGCTTTTTTTAATTCATGCTTCTCAAAAGGCTTTTAATTACAAATTGGGATTTCATACATAATTAGATATAATAATAATAATAATAATAATAATAACTTTTTCAGAGAGATCTTACCTAGTAGTAGGAAATTAAAGAAAATTTTCAAAAAAATGAAAAATTTAATCAAAATATCTAAACTATCCTTAAACTAAAAAATTTTAAAAAGAAAAAGAAAAAATAATTTCTTTTATGGTGGTCGGCGGCACCCCTTTAGTCGAACTGGCTGCTTCTCATGCGGGTGGCAATTTGTCCGCTCCCAATATTGAGGTGATGAGATCAATTCGGTCACCCTTTATTATGGGGTAGACGGATCTGGTCACCCCATCATCCAATCTACTACCCATTGTCATGAGAGGCCCGCCCTCAAAAAAAAAATGGATTTGATCAGGGCCCTCAACTTGAATTGGCCTTCCCTATGCCTACTGGCTAGCCCCATCATCCAATCTACTACCCATTGTCATGAGAGGCCCGCCCTCAAAAAAAAATGGATTTGATCAGGGCCCTCAACTTGAATTGGCCTTCCCTATGCCTACTGGCTAGCGGCCAACAATTTTTTTTTTAATGCAGAGGCAGGCTGCCCCGATGATGGGACCCTTGACGATGAGGAGACCAAATCTATCAGGGCTGGCTGGATCTAACTGCTCCTTATGGTGGGGTGGCCAAATCAATGAGCTCATGGTGGGCAGCCCGCCCTCAAAAAAACGGATTTGATCAGGGCCCTCAACTTGAATTGACCTTCCCTAAGCCTACTAGCTAGCGGCTAACAATTTTTTTTTTAATTCAGAGGCAGGCTGCCCCGATGATGGGACCCTTGACGATGAGGGCTGGCCGGATCTAACTTCTCCCACTTCCCACTGTTAAAGTAATATCAATAAAAATCTGTTTTTTTTATATATAAGTAGTATAATAATAATAATAATCATCATCGTCGTCATAATATAACAGTTGTGTGGTGGGTTGAGCAAAACGGAGCTGAACGTGGCTGGGCAAAAGCTCAACGCCGTCTGGCTCACTTACCGGGTTAATCATCACAAAGCTTGTCGCCATTTTTGGGATCTATTTCTCCTTGTTCTCCCCCACGCGAAGCCTCTCCACCGGCAAGCTCGGCGGCGACGCAGGGGATGGGGACGCTGGGGAAGGCGATCTACACGGTTGGCTTCTGGGTTCGTGAGACCGGCCAGGCCCTCGACCGCCTCGGCTCCCGCCTTCAGGGCAGTTACTTCTTCCAAGAGCAGCGTCAGTCCTTTCCTCCTCTAATTGACCTTCCTTTTTTTGGCTTTCAATCCGTCATAATCTCGCTTCAACCAATTCATTTTCCACAATTGCCTCGACTTTTATTGATTTATATTCATAAATTAAGAACACACATTTTGTGTATATATGTATGTATGTATCAATGCTCCGTGTTTCGTGGGAAGGACATGGGATCAGCTGTAATTAGGATCTTCTTTTTGGGTTACTAGTGATTGCGACTCCATTCAGGAGACGACTAGATGCCGTGCTATCATGTGAAATGGGTTTTAGGAAAGCAGACACCTTATTTCTACGCCGCAATTCATGATCGGTGGAATATAAGGTTGATCGATCAATCGCACGGAAAAATATATGCCTTGATTTTTAGTCAACTAAAGATGGTTATAAAAAGTAGTACCTTTTTCTTTTCATCAGGGGGTTCATAATTTTCGTAATGTGACCATCTACTGTTAAATTATACCAAACTTCTGTTCAAATTACACTGAGGTGATTCATTGATTTTTTTATTTATATATATGCGCACTCTTATTAGTTTGTTTTGCTTTTAAAGTCTCGCGTTTCTTCTACCATGGTCAGATGAGATAGCTTTGTTTGACTTTATGGTTTCTCCTTTTTCTTTTCTGTTTGAATCCAGTTTCAAGACATCGCACTCTTATGAACTTATTTGATAAAACACCAGTTGTTGACAAGGAAGCTTTTGTAGCTCCAAGTGCATCTATTATTGGTGATGTCCAAGTTGGACGAGGATCCTCTATTTGGTATGGGTGCGTTCTAAGAGGTACAGTTTCTATTTTGTAGTACTTTGTGTTTGAACTTGTTTTCCTTATTCAGTAGTTAGGAAAATTAGCTTTAACTAGTAATACTCCTGCTATGCAGATTGTTCTCCTTTATTCCCACACCTTCTCGTTACAAGAAAATTGCCTATTTGTTCTGCAAATCTTTTCTTCTTTTCTTTCTCTCGTAACCACGACAAAGGCAAAAAAAGGAAGGTTGCCCCAACAGTTATTTAACCTTTGGTAAATTATTTTTTTCCTTAGCATAAAATAGGCAATGAGGGAAGTAAGGGAATTTTCTTATTGATATTCTTGGTCAATCTTGACATTTCCATGTTCATTGAATGCATTATTTCGAGTTGCAACTTACTCCAATCATAGTTTTCTTGGATGTAAATTGAGTTCATTGAAATTCTTCTTGCTGTAGGGGATGTAAACAGCATCAGTGTTGGATCTAATACAAATATTCAAGACAACTCGCTCGTTCATGTGGCAAAATCCAACTTGAGTGGAAAGGTGTTACCAACCATTATTGGTGATAATGTTACTGTGGGTAAGAAAAATGGCTGCTAGCTTATTAGTCGCTGAAGGTGTATATTATGATTATGGTGACACAATAAATAGATAATTCTGACTAGTACGTGTCGCAAATATATCTTGAAAATATATTAATTTTCTGGCTTCTATATACATGTTCTTCAGTGTCTTTGTCAAGATTATGGGGTCTTTATGCTAACAGAGTCCTCCTGCATGATATGTAGGTCATAGTGCTGTTTTACATGGGTGTACTGTGGAGGATGAGGCATTTGTTGGGATGGGTGTGGTTTTACTTGATGGAGTAGTTGTCGAAAAACATGGCATGGTGGCTGCCGGAGCTCTTGTTCGGCAGAACACTAGAATCCCTTGTGGCGAGGTATGTTTTCTCATATGCATTCTTGCAGTATCTTGATGGACATGGATTAGTTGCAATGAATAATTGTTCCAGTGGATTCAGAATCTCTAGATATATTTTGATAGCTTAGAACTGTACAAACTTTCATCATTTGTCTTCAGTTGGAAATCCTTCCTTTGTATGGTATATAACATATGCTGTTAGAAATGAACTGCAGTTTTGAAATTTAATGTCAAAGACATAATGTCAAAAATTACCTTGACAAATGTTGACATCAAAAGAATGCATGAGGATTGTTCTATCACTGTGTGTATTTGCTAAGGAAAACAATCTGCTCTTACTCCAGATGGCAATGTAGAACGTGGAAGCTTTTGAAGGTTGTTAATGCATTTTAACCACCTTGTTTTCAGCTTTCTAAACTTTCGAATGTTCTGTTTTTATTGAAGAGAGGCTGGAGGCCGGATTGGGTTGTTTAAGCATTTATAGTTTTTAGCATTTACATTTTATTACTAAGTGTGTATGGTTGTTCGCATTCTTTTTTTTTTTGACAACAGCTATTGAAGATTTTGTATTTCCTGTGATGGTCAGAATTTATTTAACAAGCTTCACATATATATATAATACAATTTTTTGAGGACAGATCTGGGCCGGTAACCCTGCAAAGTTTCTGAGAAAGCTGACTGATGAGGAGATTGCTTTCATTTATCAGTCTGCCACCAATTATTCTAATCTAGCTCAGGTTCATGCTGCTGAAAATGCAAAGACTTTTGATGAAATTGAATTTGAGAAGGTGCTGCGCAAGAAGTTTGCACGGCGAGATGAAGAATATGACTCCATGCTAGGTGTAGTTCGTGAGGTACCACCACAGCTCATTCTCCCTGATATAGTTTTACATGATAAATCTGCCAAAGCTTCTTAGAATATCTTGAGTTAACGAGTAGAAAGAACCAATTTTTAATGTTATTGTCGTCCATGGATGCCACCCAAACGGGATTTTTCCCAATAATTGTCTGCACCAAACATGTATTTGATTCGGTGAGACGTATACATTCAAAAATTTGAGTTTTGTTAAACGTTTTTCGCTTAAAACTTCTGAAATGTAAGGACGCAGAATTGCAGCTGGTGTTGGAGTCTATGTCTATGTTCCCGGCTATTTGTTTGGTCCTTCACATTTACTCACTTCTTGTATGATGACTGGTTGTTGAACTCAAAGAGAAAGAACAACCATTTTTTCCGTCCCTAATTGAGTCTATGTCTATGTTCCCGGCTATTTGTTTGGTCCTTTACATTTACTCACTTCTTGTATGATGACTGGTTGTTGAACTCAAAGAGAAAGAACAACCATTTTTCCGTCCCTAATTGAGTCTATGTCTATGTTCCCGGCTATTTGTTTGGTCCTTTACATTTACTCACTTCTTGTATGATGACTGGTTGTTGAACTCAAAGAGAAAGAACAACCATTTTTTCCGTCCCTAATTGGGTGTAATGCAGGCAATATCAGTACTTCTCGCTGTAATGAGCTGCAATCTCCGCACGAGAACTTCCCGGACTGTTTGCAGGCTTCACATGAAGTTGCACGTAAATGAGTTTGCTTTAGTATAATTGCATAGAGTTTTAGATATATATATATATAGGAAATAAGTTTCCTATTACTGCTTGCTCATATGTCTGCAGTTGGATTAGCATCTAACGGCCAAGATCAAAAAAAAAAATGAGAGGGGGGCCGCCGGCACCACCGCAGCAGCGACGGCGGAGGGGGCGGGAAGGGTTCCCGGCCACGGCAGACGGCCGGGGGGGAGGTGGCGCGCGGCGACAGGGGACAGGGTTGGTCCGGGGGCGGCGGCAAGGTGGTCACGGGTCGCCACGCGGGGGCGCGACGTGGCGGGGTGGGCAGGGCGGGGGGCATCGCGCGGCGGGGTGGCGGGCGGGGGACGGGGTGGGGGGCGCGGCTAGGCGCCCGTTGCCGCAGTGGTGAGGGCGGGGCGGGGAAGTGGGCCGCCGGGGTGCACCGCCGCGGCCGACCCTGGCTTCGGGAGGGGGCACGGCAACGGGGCAGCGGCCCTGACGGGGTAGGGGTGGTGTCGCCTGGCGGCAGGGCGGCGGGCCGGCAAGGGAAGAGGCGGGGCGGCCAGATCTACTGCCCTGTCACCGCCGGTGGTGGGGGGGGGGGTTACCTCGCCGCCCAGTCGGCTGGGGGCGGCGACGGGCGGGGCAGGGGGGATCCAATGACTGGAACACTAATCTAACAGCCCATAGCCTTCAAACACACAGCTCCCACCTCGCGACCCGCCAAACCCGGCCAACCCTACAGCCTGCCCGACCTCACCCGTACCCGCACAATCGAGGCCCCACTGCGATCGAAGTCGCCCGCCACCCTGTTGCGGCTCCCCTAAGCACTCACCTCGCCCTCCCGACCTCGCCTGGCGCCCCACGACCGACCACCCCTGCCACCCCATCGCGGCCCAGCCCACCCCTCCGCCGTGGCTCCCCCAAGGGGAGAAAGAGTGAGAGAGCAGAGGAGATGGCCTGGGCAGAGGTGGGCGGTGAGGCCAAGGAGGATGAATGAAGAGTAGAAGTTCTTGGGAAGGCTAGTGGCCATCGGAGGGGCTGGCCTTGGATCTCCGGCAGCCGCTTCACTCCCTCGGTATTGGAAGATCTCATCTTCTCCGGCAGGCAAGGTCTTTTCCCAGATTTCACGTGCATTTCAATCTTCTTTTCTTTTTCTTCTCCCAAATATTGATGCAGCACCTACTTCCAAATACTCAACAGCCAATAACGTTAGCTTTGAAAAGGAAAAAGAACCAATGTCAAAAACTACATCAATTCTATTACTTATTCCCCGGTCAATATCCATCTTCTTATTAAAAAATTAAACTTGTATATATATATATATATATTGGTGGCCTTATAAATTTTAAATTCATTTAAGAGTCTTATTTATTTTAAATTGTTGTCAAAAAAAATTTTAATGTATAATTTTACTTGAGTTAAAAATGTCTACTATATTAGTAATTAAGTTAGCTACATGACCAGATCATTGATGTCAAATATAATGATCGTCCTCAAAAAGCAAAGTTCATTAATTACATCAACGATGAATGACACCAATCTGTTGCACATGCTACGCATAGCTAAGGTTGCACATTCTACACATAGCGAAGGTCATTAACGCTGAATATAACAACTGTCCCAAAAAACAGTCAATTAGAGTGTCAAATATTACAGACTTCCATGTCATCTTTTCTATTTTTTTCTAAATATTCCTCAACTCGAATATGAATCGCAACTCTAATCCCCTCCAATTATTGAGGCAACATCCTCAACACCAAATTCAATCGAATGACGGCATAAATTAAATTTTTTATTATTTTCTTCAGTGTACCAATGCCAGAGCAATATCTTTAACAATATTGGATGCATTCTGATTCGGGCCAAATTCTTAAACCCCCACAAATGCTGTTTTGTTTATGAACTCCTTATGCGTTGACGTCAACCGAGTTCTTCCAGGTAGATCAATTTCTTCGTGATACTAGAAGCCTGCATATCTATGTCTCCTTCTCACTTGCCTCATCATCTTCAAATATTTCAGCAATTACAAATTATTTTAATATCAAAAACTTCATATGATATCATTAATAATAAATATCACAAATTATACTTCACATTGATGCCAATAATATTTTAACAATCTACAAGCATAAACTAATCTACTATGTATTAACATTTACATTTATATGCAATAGTAATTAACGATAATGTCTACTCAACATAGATTACATTTACTCCACATCATATCATTAATTATAAATATCACACATTAGACTTCACATTAATGCCAAATTATTTTATCAAGTTGCGAAGGTGACCTTATATGTATTAACCTTTATATTTTAATGAAACATTTTTCAATTGGTATTTTCAACTCAATCAAAAATAAAATATCATAACTACATACACTGACATTCACTTATGTCATATATTTACGATATTATAACCATTAATGATAAATAAAATTTCAGATACAATGTTAAAGAAAAGAATTATAAATGCTTACTTGTCCTTGGTCTTGGAGTGGTTTTCCACTTCTTGACCTTCTTCATCTAAACCTCTTTGTCACCTCTTTCTCTACCCTTCTCACTATTTTCTTGGCTCCGCTGGGCAACTCGGCCCTGCCTCATCTTCGTGAGGCATTTTTTGCTCCTTAACTCTACCACTCACAGACAAAACCAACCTCAATCTCCCAATAAAACTTAATCACCCAGCTCTAATCCCAGCCAACATCTAATTTTAATAGTTATATAATGACGTAGATAGAAAATGTGGGTAGAAAATATTGGTATAACATTTTTCTTTATTTTTTTGTGCTAGTTTACCTATTATTTGTTATTTTATTTTTGGTTTTTTGTTTCATGGATATGCATAAGAATTAAGATGATCATGGTAAAGAAACTAGATCGAGATCAAGAAATTTCAACGAGCACTAATGTGGACCGTGAGATGCCATAAAATTTTGTCATGGTTTATAAGAGGCTGGTCAGGAATCCTGAAACTTAGTTATTCTAATGTCTTGGCTATTATTACGTACTTGGTTCTTATTATCTTACTGGCAATAAACATTTCTAAGTAGTTGATAGTATAACCTCTTTTATCAGGTTATTGGTACAAGTGTAAAATTTAACAGTCTTTTGCTTCTAAGTCCTAATTGTAGCTTGCAAGATGCTTGCAAGTGCCGATCTAATTCACAATGATTGGAATTAATCGGATGTTAATTTGTCAAGAACTTCATTTATATATAGGGATTCACATGCAAAATAGATATTTATCGTTTTACTTGTAATAAGTCATTTTTTGCTAAATAATATTTTATTTGTGTTTTCTAATTATTTCTTAAGTGGGTGTATGCTATTTTATTTAGTGGGTCTTCCTGGTTTTTACTTGTTATGAAAAAAAATTAAATTATTTTTAATACAACCGTTTTCGTATTTATAAATGGGTGTATAACATCGTTTTATTAAGTATATCTCTTCTTCTTCTTTTATTATAGCTCGGTTCTCTATAAATGTTATCTTATTTTTATTTCTTACCGTTTCGTAAATGTCGCGGCAAACTGTGCTTGTGTGGCCACTACCCGTTGCTTGTGTGTGGGTTGGCAATGTGAGGATGCGAGGACTCTGCATAGGGTGCTCCCCGGCCGGTGACACATGTTTAAAGAGGGGTTTTCCCATAAATTTAGTTAATTTCTTCCGATTATAAAGATAGTAAGTAGACCAATTAAGAGCCTTTTATACGTACGAGTTGACTCACAGTTTATATGAGATACATTTTTTATTAGAAATGAGTTAGTCAATCACACTGCTCAAAATTTATATAAATAAAAAAATAATATGAATAATTATAAAATTTTAATATAATTTAATAATTTTAACCCTTTTATCTTGATTATCAAAATAATTATAATAAAAATTAATTTTAAAATATTTATTAACTAGTGTATTTTTCTAAATTTAAAAATAAGTTATATTGATGTATAAAAAATCTAAATTTTATCGTCTCCTCCTCCTGTAGTGTATTTTTTTCATATATATAAATCTTATTTTGTAGAGCACACTAAAAATATTCAAATTAAATATATAACTCATGTAAACTATATATTAGGTGTAGTTCATTTTAATTTTTCTCCCAATTAAAATGAAGTATTAATGAGACGAAAAAAGTTAGGCGTGGGCCGCGTTGCTAAACATTTTCCGTACTTAAATGGGCCGCCGCTTGGCTCAACTACTTGCTTGATTAATTAATAAGCCGAAGAGTAGCCCAATTCTGAGCATATTTACGCTTTACCTTGGTTTTATTTTTTGTTCCAACGAACTTGATTTACTCGTTTACGATTATATAACATTACAATGAACGAATGCTTGTTTCTCATGCTTTATATATGCAACTGAAAAGTTACACATTGTCACATCTGATTCTCACTTTAATTACCTCAGGTCCTCAAGTTGGCGGTTCTTAGAAACATGGGGTTAAAAATCCCGATAGGCTATACATTGGTCTCCCATACTAACGATTGTGGGGGGTAGCCTGTAAAAAACAAATTGGAGGATCATCCAAGGATCTACCAATGGAGACTTTGGTCCTCAGAACATTTGTAGTTGTTTTAGGGCGGTCACTATTTACTACAGGAATATCGTGTTCATGGTATGCGAGCATTACAGTTTGAACCTCTTATTTTTTACAAGGAATGCTAAAAAATAAAATCCCAGCTCGGCAGACAAGTAAAATATAAGCGCTCTGTGAAATTGTGATCAAGCATTAAGGAAATAGACATTATTGGCCAACAGGTACCACAGTTCGGAATTGCCTCTCTGAAATTGACCTAATTCCATCTGGGTTTGGCCCCTCTTTCGGAGGGAATCCATGGACATGCCCTGAAATCCATTGGTTGGTGACTCCCCGATTACTGGCATACTTGACCATGCGTCGCACATAGCCTTTGTCTGTTGCCAGCTGAGGCTGAACTGTTATCATTCTCATAAGAGCTGCAACAAGAAGAAAATCAAATGAAAGTGTCCAGCATATCCATTTTTGTCTTTTAAAAGATGAGTTCACAACATTAGAGGACACTCAAAGAGAGAATAAAGGAAGGTAATAACTTCAAATAGGTGATGACTTACCTGCAACAATAGCATCACCTGAAGCAGACATGTCACATGTAAACGGAGTAATTGGTGCATCTTCTACGCCCCTCACAAACCCATGTTCTTTCTCGGTGTAAAAGTGAATCTTGGAAGTCCCATTTGTCACAAACAACACTTTCAAATTGTCATGCCATAATTGCTTGACAATTTCTGGTTTGTAATGAACAAACTTTGACTTGTCATTATCCTTGGTATCAAACTTTTCAGTTGGCTGAATTCCACATAAGAATTCTAATTCTTGCTTGGTAACTTCAATAAAATCCGACTTAGTCCATGCTTTCCGTATGAAGTCCTTGGTTATGTCCCCTGATTCCCATAGAGGAAATGGAAGGTTCAAATCAAAGAATATTGATCCTCCAAACTTTTTGCAGTCTCAAGAGCACGAAAAGTTGTGGATCTCATGCTAGTGTCAAGAAGAGAAGATGAGTTGAAGTAGAACATCCTTGCCTCCTTGAGCACATCAATATTTATATCAGAGCCCACTAAGCAATCTTCAGCACAAGGATTTATAGGAGCTGCTTTTAAGGAACCTCTTTTAGCAATTTTCATGTAAGACAAGCTAGTAGCTTTGGATTTGTCAACTTTAACTGATCGTGTCTGAACATTGTTAATATTCAGGTGGTAAAGCATAGTCTGCCCAAAGTCATCATCTCCAAGCTTACCCATAAAAGCTACTCGTCCACCTATTTTTGCAAGAGCAATTGCAACATCTGAAGAAGGCCCACCCGGTGCTCTCACAAACTTATCAGGGCTCCATAACATGTCCTTCTTTGATTGGTGAATGTCATGATCGATTAACCTGTTAGATGGTCTTCCAGAAGGCACAAATGCAAGTTGAGCCGCTCCAAAGCAGCAAACAAGTGGTGGCCAAGAATACGTAAAACTAATGTCCTCTGCCTCATATTTGCTTAGGTCTAGATCATCCGAAACATTCTCTGCCTTTTCAGTCACTTTGAGCTCTTCATTATCACTTTCAACTTCGCTATCACTGTGATCCACTAGATTGTCCATCTTTCTTCTGCCTCTTCCCCTTCTAGAAGTTTTCTTCTCATTGTTAGATTCAGTAGAATTTGATGCACTGGCTGAAAGCATAAAAATGAAAATCAGATAGGTAGGTTATGAAATATCCAGATGAAAACTGGAGGTTGCGTGTGTGTGGCAGGTACTTATTAATAAGAACAGGCCTACCAGAAGCGAGTTGAGCAACACAAAACAATGCTCCGTACCCCCTCAAAAAAATTAAAAAAAAATCAATGCTCCGTAGTCCTCCATATGAAAACAAGTATGTAGCCTAATCAATCTTCATAACATAATGCACTGACCATATCTCCCTTTTTGCTAGTATATTGCTCAATTTGAATGTTTGTTTTACTGCATTAAAGCTCTTAAGTCCAGACTTCGAAGCCTTCTGCACTCATGTTACATCCCAAAAACACTATTGATCACTTTTTATTATGTCCCTTCAGTCAAATATATCTCTATGGCATAATGTACTATCACTCCTAGCAAGGATTGTTTATTTTGTAAGTTTGTTATACAATATCAAAGCTCTTTATTTGGGACTTCAGAGCCTTCTGCACTTTTATGGCATCCCAAGATCATAAGAAATTACCTTTTCTTCTTCCTCTTCTTGGGCTCTCATTGGAGTCATCTGTTGTGGCTGCCACTTCATTCTCATCGCCCACTTCAGTATTGCTCTGAATTTCTGACACATCAATAGCAGCTGCAAGGCATGTCAGTGTCCGTTTTCTTGCATATTGTCAAGACCACAAGAGCATAGGTGATACCTTTCTTTCTGCCTCTCTTGGGGGTTTTCCTGGAGTTTGGAATGGTAGGTACTACTGTGAAGTCATCTCCAACTTCAGAGTCGCTCTTCACATCTGGCACACTGCTCTCCACTGCCACGTCCAGTGGTGCCTTCTTTCGACTCCTTCTAGGAGTTCGTTTAGGCTTCTTGCTTCTGTCTTCAACCGTGGTAATGCCATCATCATCACTCAAACTTGGTGACACAGTTACAGCACGTCTCTGAGCGGCAGCTATCCATGACAGCTCCACAGATCTCAGGTTCTTGAGCAAAATCAATTTCGGCGACGGCCAATTTGATTTCAATCTGATCATGAATACAATCACACTCAATCATGAATACAATCACAATCACACTCACACATGAACCAGCAAAATCAAAAAGGAAAAAGAGAGCAAATTATGAACACTTAATGAGGAGCAACAGATAAATAACAAAAAATACAAAGAATAAAACAACAAGAAACAGCAAAAGATAAGTCCAACTCAAATCTTGTTTACGAAAAAAGCTTAAAAAAAGCCTTTTATCCATTTGCATATGCTAGCACTCACCTTCTCAACCCATGGAAACGCTCGGCGGCAACAGCCACGGGGCAGCAAGGACGAGAACCCTCACCAGCACAAAACCCTCTAGCTAACCACCTTGGAGAGTGAGCCATCACACAATTCTCGAACACAACATGATGAAGGACATCGACTACTGACATCAAAAAACCTACCCGAGCTTATCGCCGGAGCAGTGCCCGTAGGAAAGCGGCGGCAGACGGAGATTTTGGCCGGCGAATGTTGTAGAAGAGGGGGGATTAGGCTCAACTCTTAAACCCCTTTCAAACGGGTCCATACCCGTCTATGCTCCGTACGCCCGGCCTGCTACCCTTGACACCATCATAAGACAAATTTTTTTTGTCTTACTTCACATAATAATAAATAATAAGTAGAGATATTTACATTTGAGAGGGAGCAAAAATATTATTTATTATGACATGAATGAGAAATTTAACTTATTGCGTACGGGAGGGAAAGAAAAAGTGACGACCTTGACCCCTTACCAATTTTACATTAGGAGGTATTTGGGTTTTGGTTGGGTTGAGTGATGGGTTGTTTCGTTAGCAAAATTGACCACCTGTCTTTGCCTCCTCGTTGAAACGGTGGAAGAGAGGCGCCCATCCCAAGAATCTCAACTTCACCCCCTTTGCAACTCCTCTCCTTGCCTTGGGTGGTGGCGGACTCTTCGATGACGGTCGGTGGTTGTGGTGGTGGAGTTCATGCTATTTGGCGCATGGTAGTGGTAGGGGTCTTAGCCTTTGTGGTTGCAGGGTGGGGGAGTGGTGTTGGACCGTTTGGGCCCCGAAAAGGGATTTTAAATAATCAAAGAAAATTCGTAATAATTATCACAAGCCTCTCTTAATCCAAAAGTTAACCTAAGGAATAAGGCTTTCCCATTAGCTTATATACAAGTCACCAACAACCTCTACGACCAATGTGAGACAAACTCAATAACTCCCCTTCATACATCGAGCGTGGCTCGAAACCATTACCGTCTAATAACTCCCCTTAAATTAGATGACACCCACCTGGCAAACTCCCCTTAGGAAGATTCACAAGCTCATAAGTCTTATTTTTATGCAATGACTTTAGATCCTCTCGCATGACACTTACCCATTTGTCTTTCTCGTTGTGACTAATAGCTTCGCTGAAGTCTTTAGGCTCACCACTTTCTACGAGTGTCACATAATTGGACTTTGGTTACTTTGTGGATGGACAATACCTGATTTTGTTCTAGCAACTCTACTGGGTTTTGTTCTAATAGCACAACCATCCCTTGATCAAAAACTTGATCACTATCATGTACCTAATCATCAATAAAATTAGGAATTATATCATTAGTAATATCATTCTTCTTACCTGCTCCCTCACTAGGCTAGGAATTAGGAATGTCATCTCTGGCTTCTTCATCTATCTTTTCAGCAACATCTTGAATAATATTCTCTACAATCGTTGGAAGACTAGATGAAGTTTTAACCTTCATTACATAATCCTGGGAATCACTTTAGGTGGTAGTTTCATTCCCAAAGTCCTCTAGAAATTGATTCTCTCGAAGCATCACATCCTGGCTGTGAACAATCTTCTTCTCCTTAGCATCCTAAAGTCTGAAATGAAACTCTACATCCTCGTAACCCAAAAATATGCAATTAAATGTGCTAACATCAAGCTTAGCCTTACTTCCTCATACACATGTACAAAACCTTTACTGCCAAACATCCTTAAATGAGCGTATTTTACGTTCCTACTGCTCTAAACTTTTTCTAAAGCATCTCCACTTAATGCAAGTGTAGGAGAACTATTAATTAATTAGCAGGCAATACAAACAACTTTAATCTAAAATCCTTTAGGTAGTAATTTTGCTGTGGAAAGCATACACAACCCTTTCTTAAATTGTTCTGTTCATCCTCCAAGCCACTCTATTCAGTTGTGGGGTATAGGGAACAATTTTCTTATGCCGAATGTCATGTTTGTCAAAATAAATTCGAAATTCATTAGAGCAATATTTACCTCCATTATCACATTCTCAAACATTTCAAAGTTTACTCATTTCTCTCTCTACCATAACATAAAATGAATTATAAGTATTAAACACATCACTTTCACTCTTCAAACAATAACATCATACCTTCCTTGAATTATCATCAATAAAAATGACAAATAAGAGGCTCCACCAAGAGATTTCATCTCCATTGGACCACACACATTAGAATGTACAAGTTCAAGTATATGAGTCTTCTTCTTGTCAGTCGATACAAAAGAAACACTATGTAGTTTTCTAGCTAAGTGTTTTCCTATCAAGTTATGGAAGATAATTTTTCTTCATAAACTCTAGCCCCATCTCACTTATGTGTCCCAATCTCCTATGCTACAAATTATCTGTGAGAGTAGTAGAAACACATTAACCTCCCCATGAACCAGATTAGAAGTAGTTCTATAAAAGTTATTGCATTGTTGCCCTTTAGAGACCACTAGAGATCCTTTCACCAATTTTCATAAGCCACATGAAAATTGTGAAACATAGCCTTTATCGTCTAACACACCTGCTGACATCAAATTCAATTTTAAATCAGGAATATGACGCACATTTTTCAAAACAAGTTTGCAACCAAAATTAGTCATAATATGCACTCAATATGACCAACAATTTTAGAAGTACCATTTTTGCCCATCTTCACTACACCTGAATCAGCTATCACGTAGGTGTTGAATAAATTTCTACATGTGGTAGCATGAAACGATGTGCTAGGATCAATCATCCAACTAGTATCATCAAATATGATTACTACATCTTCTATTTCAACATTGACAACAACCTTATTGTCAACCACCTTACCATTTCTTAGATCTTTCTTTTATTTGTAAGAGTTTTGCTTCTTATGGCCAACCTGATCACAATAAAAGCATTTGAAGGTCTTGTTTCTAGGCTTAGACCTTCATCTACTCTTTTCTCTTCCACGTGGGTTCTTACTCTTCAATCTTCCCCAAGAACTAGCTTCAAAAACTAAAATTTGAGATGAATTTGAAAAGGTTATCTAATGTGTTTTCCTTCTCGCCTCTTCACTCAAAAGACAATTTGAAACCATATCAAAAGTCAAGCTGCTTGTTAGAATTATTCAAAGAAATAACTAAAGGTTCCCAAGACTATGGTAATAATAAACATGCTTGCCAAACATCATTAATAGACATATTCAAACTATACAATTTGGTTACTATACCTTACATCTTATTGATATTGTCACTGACCTTTGTCCTATCTATGTACCAAAGATTCATCAACCATTCTGATCGGCAGGTTCTGGTCCCCAGGAGCGTCTCACTCTATACATATACAAGGAGCTTATCCCAAAGTT